>CM062818.1:1218271880-1218560827 GCA_031772625.1 Pinus tabuliformis
TAGAAGAAAATACAATGCTTGTTCAACCCAAACAATCTCTGCGCAAGTACAAACTATCTCACTGCTTCACAAACCATCTCAAGCCAATACTTAGCCAAATATGTTGTCTGCCAAGCTCCTACTTCCTTGTGCAATTGCCTACGGAATTAGCCCATATTTAATTGGGAAATTCCTCACTCATAACTGCACAATCCATCCATAGGCCTTCCTCTTATTGCATGCATCATCGATTTAATTTAGATGATTTTACAACTGATAGTACACTATCCCTGAACTCTAATCTCAATTGGGTCTTCCTCTAAATTGACATGCATGAGTTATTTTTGAGTGAATTATCAGTTATTTGATTGATCATTGCATGTGAATTAAATCTAATTTAATTCGCTTAACCTCTCACTAGTTCCTCCAATAGTTAGAACTACTTTAACTGAATTTAACTCACTTAAACTGAATTAAATAATTGCAACTCAATAAGAACTCAACCTGGGCCCCTAAAATTTAGGGATCACTCTACATGACTCTAGATAGACTTCCAAATCAAATTTACTGATCCAACTAAGTCAACTTAACTTAGTCAACTGTCATAAGTTTCTATGAGAATAGAATTACAATTTAATTCCCAATTTAATTCAAGGACAAATTAAATTAGGATTTTCTTGTTGTTATTTTTAACACTTCCTCTCAACAAGAAAGGGATTATCTGCTACCCCGATCCTGCCTCTGTGAAACTCGAATTTTCATCTTGAAAATGATTTTTTCAAAATATTTGCATCCTGTTCCTCTGTAGGAATGTACTCCAGCAACATGATTATCCTCTGCACACAATCTCGTAGATGGTGATACCGGATGTCAATATGCTTGGACTGATCATGAAAAACTAGATTCTTAGAGAGTTTGATACAACTATAATTTTCACAGTAAATCATAGTAGGATCTGTCTACTAGCCAAACAACCCAACAAGGATCTTCCTCATCCAGATAGCCTCACAAGTTGCTTGATTAGCAGTCATGTACTCTTCTTATATTGAATTGAGTTCAACTGATATCTACTTCTCGTTGTACCAAGAAATTGTTGTTGACCCAATACTAAAGATTCCCCTTGATGTGCTCTTCCTATTGGATGGACTCCCTGCCCAATCTGCATATGTGAAGCCTTGAAGCTTCACTCCCTCTATCCATCTGTACCAAAGACCAAATTGAGTGGTGCCTCTGAGGTATCTCAACGCATGTTTAGCTTCCTTCCAATACAATTTGGTTGGCTTAACCATGGCTTGACTAAGCTCATTAACTGCAAAACACATGTCTAGTCATGTGTTCACCAAATACATAATTGAACCCACAAGTTGTCTATCAATAGTAGCCTCCACTACTTCACCTGCAGTAGCATCCTCCTTCCTCCAGTTACTAGCTAAAGGAATCTCCATGGGTTTTTTGCTCTCCATGTGGAACTTCTTCAGTATCTCATTGGCATACTTGCCCTGGGAGACAAACAATTCCTCATCTCCTTCCCATACTTCCATACCAAGAAAGTAATGCATGAGCCCCAATTCCTTCATCTCGAACTCTCTTGCAAGATCCTCTTTGCAAGACTTGATCAACTTCTCGTCACCTGTCAAAATCAAATCATCGACATATAATACAATAATCAACAATTTAACTTCAACCACAATATGGTAAATGTTCACATCTTCTTCACTTTTGGTGAAGCCCAACCTGGTGAAATAGTTGTAAATCTCGGTGTACCAAGCACAAGGTGCTTTTTTTAGTCCATACATCACTCACTTGAGTTTGCACACATGCGACTCTCTATTGAAGGTCTAAAATCCTTATGACTACTCAATATACACCTCTTCCTCAATCATTCCATTGAGGAATGTTGTCTTTACATCCATATGATGTATCTTCCATCCCATATGCGTTGATAGTGTTAGAATAGATCTAATTGATGAGTACCTTGCTACAAGAGAAAAAGTCTCATCCTAATCAATTCCATCCACTTGAGAGAACCCTCTGGCCACAAATCTGGCCTTGTGTTTCTCCACACTCCCATCTGTTGCTTTCTTTACCTTGTAAAGCCATCTGGAACTCACCACTAACTTGTTTGTTGGCCTTGGTACCACCTCCCAAACACTATTTCTGATAATGGAGTCATACTCCTCAACCATGGCATCAACTCACAATGGTTGATGCACTGCTTCCTCGAATGAGGATGGTTCAATATCTACACTCTCGCTCATCAGAGCCATGTAGCCAGTGTACCACTATGGTGACCTCCTATGCCTGCGCTGTGATGTGGGTTCTCCCACATTCTCTCAAGAATCATGCAATAATATGTCATCCTCTTTGGTGCGCTTTCTCCCATCTCTGGAAGTCTCTGCATGAGTGGGTGATTCCACTCTCTGCTCCTCTGCATGTGGTTTTTCCGCATTATCTTGAGGTTCCTCATTTGGAGCTAAAAGCTCCTCAACTACATGTAACTAAAGCTCCCTCTCAAGGGAACATCTCATGGCCTTCTCTTCATCGAACTTAACATCTCTATGAACCACTTCCATCCTGTTTGATGGCAGGTACACCCAATAGTTGTGAGGTGTATCAGTGTACCCCACAAATATGCCCAACTAAACTATTGGATCTAGCTTTTTCTATGCATCCTTTGTAACATGATAGTATACAGATGAACCAAATATCATGAAGTGTTCCACATCTGCTTTCTTCCCTAAAAAAGCTTCTTTTGGTGTACTCATCCCGAGAATTCGATGAGGGCTTCTATTCTGCAAATAAACAGTTGTGTTACATGCTTCAGCCCACAAGTGCAATGGTAGGCCTTGGTCATGTAACATTGGTTGTGCCGCTCCCACAATACTTATGTTCTTCCTTTTAGCCACCCCAATATGATGTGGGTTATGAGGTGGTATCAACTCCCGTCGAATGCCTTTTGTTGCATAGAATTTCTTAAATTCATTCGAAACATATTCTCCACCATTATCACTTCTGAGAGCTTTAACTTTCCCATTGATATCTTTCTCAACAAGTGCTTTAAATTCACAAAACTTAGCAAACATTTGATCTTTCTTTTGCATGAAGAAAATCCAACACCTACGAGAAAAATCATCAACAAATATTACATAATACCTATGCTTGGCCGTGGATGTTGTCGAGAATGATCCACAAACATCTTAGTGAACTCGATCAAGGATCGCTTGCACTCAACTTTATTTGTCATGAAAGGAAGTTTTGGTGTACTTCCCTAATGTAGATTTGCATGCGTGTCTCTACTCTAGTGTACCCTTGTCAACTCCTATAGAAATTTGTTGCATGATCTTCAAAACTCCATGGTGCAAGTGACCAAATATTCTATGCCACAACTCATTGATGTCGCGGCTCTGCACCTTATTTGCTTTAGTGCTCAAAGAATCAGAGTATTCTACCTCCAATTGGTAAAGGTTCTTCACTTGAAACCTGATCTGCTTCAACTTTCCTGTGGCTATGTGATGAAGGAAATCCTTTCCCTTACTAAATATCACATCATAACCTCGATCCTCCAACATGGCAACAAAAACCAAGTTCTTCTTCAAACCTGGAACATACTTGACATCTCTCAATGTGAGGGGAGAATCAAAATCCCTCTTAAAGGTAAAAATACTAATATTGGTCATGTTATACCTCCCATCATCTCCCATCTCGATGTGCATCTAGAGGTCCTTGTCCTCCAAGTTACTGAAGAGATATTTGTTGTTGGTCATATGGAATGAGGCTCCACTATCCATGCATGACACACTACCCATCACTAATGACACCATGCAAGTGATGAGGGTGAAATCCAGTTTCAATTGTGAAGTAAGAGCTTCACCTGCCACTCCTCTTGATGGATTCTTACTGGCCTTCTTGTGCAGACATTTTGTAGCATAGTGTCCCAGCTCGTGACCGTGAAAACACTTAATTTTTTACATGTCCTTCTTCTTGCCACCCTAACTAGAATCTAATTTGGAATGGGATGAATTCCCCTTCCCTTTCTTCGCCTTTCCGGCTAAGGAAGAATTATCCTCATCATTATGCTTGGATGAGGATCTGTCTCTCATGTTCCACCGAATCTCTTCATGTACCAAGTCATACCACAATCGCTCCCACTTTGGTAGCTTCTCCCTCCCATTAACTGAGTCCTAGTAGTTGTCCCAGCTCTTGGGAAGTCCTAAAAGTGCTAAGCTCACCAAATCATCTTCTGAAATAATAACCTTGACACTTCCAAGCTCATCCCAACATTGGGTGAACTTGGTCAAGTACTTCGGAATTGAGTTTCCCTTCTCCATCTTGATCTTTCTGAGTTTGTCCTTCAGTGCCAGCTTCTTCTGGTCATTGTTGTTTTGAAAGAGGTATGTCAATTCCTTGCACATCAAATGAAATTTCCTTACCATTGATATTCAAGACAATATGATCTTGAACTCCATCTAGGATAATCCTTCTCCCCTTTGCCACACACGTTCTCCATTCTGCAAGATAGTTTGCATCAGATGTTGGGGGCTTCGGGATATCATGATCTATGAATTCCTTCAACCTGTTTTATTCCAACACTACCTCCATCCTATCCTTCCAAGATATGTAATTCGAGCTACCCTCAAGAGCATACTCAAGTCTCAAACCGTAGAACGACATCCTGCTCACTTTGAAGTATGAAACTTGAAATTTGATTTCTCATGCACAACAAACTCGTATTCTCCTCTTCTAGAGTGATTTAAGCTTTGATACCATGTATATTTTTACTGTAGATTCAAACTACAAATTGTGATATGCTAAAAAATTGACTTGAATATACTCTACTCATCATCGGCAAAAAAAAAAAAAATGATCAATCAAATGATGAAGCAGAAAAGGAAGAATTTAAATCACACATAACACAATAATTTTATGGGGAAAGCCTTAACTAAAAAAACCTACTATCTATAAATTTCATTAACTAGAATATCTGAGAAGAAAATACAATGCTTGTTCAACCCAAAAAATCTATGCACAAGTACAAACTATCTCACTGCTTCACAAACCAGCTCAAGCCAATACTTAGCCAAATCTATTGCCTGGCATGCTCCTACTTCCTTGCGCAACTACCTAAGGAATTAATTCATATTTATTTGGGAAATTCCTCACTCATAACTGTGCAATCCATCCATAGGCCTTCCTCTGATTGCATGCATCATTGGTTTAATTTAGATGATTTTACAACTGATAGTACACCGTCCCTAAACTCTAATATCAACCGGGTCTTCCTCTAAACTGACATGCATGAGTTATTTTTTAGTGAATTATCAGTTATTTGATTGATCGCTGCATGTGGATTAAATCTAATTTAATTCACTTGACGTATCACTAGTTCCTCTAACAGTTAGAACTAGTTTAATTGAATTTAACTCAGTTAAATTGAATTAAATAATTACAACTCAATAAGAACACAACCTAGGCCCCTAAAATTTAGGGATCACTGTACATGACTCTAGATAAGCTTCCAACTCGAATTTACTTAGACAAATAAGTTAACTGCTACAAGTTGCTATGAGAATATAATTACAATTTAATTCCCAATTTAATTCAAGGAAAAATTAAATTAGGATTTTATTGTTGCTTTCTTTACAAAAACAACTCTTTTTATATGAATGTGCCCATAGCTTGCATATATAGAATGTAATTTAATCATTTCTATTAATGAATGAAATTATGGTTTTTTTCCTTTAGAAAAAATAAAAATAAAGCATTTATATATTTAAATAAACATGTAACAAGATTCTTAACCATGGCGATTCGCCCTCACTTTACCATGAAGATTCTTAATCTTAAATAAGCTTTGTTACAATACCATGGGTGAATACCATGGCTTATCAATACCAGATGCTGAAAAAACCATAACTCATTCCATATGATACTTGTTCATAAGACATTTTTTAAATTAATCAATTTAATTAAAAAGGAAAAAATGACATAACTACTTTGGAGATAAATCTCAACTTTTGTTTTGTGTACACTACTAAGAATATCCTAGAATATTTTGTGGAGGTTGAATCCCTACCACCCACCTTTTAATGATTGATGACTAGCAATTGCACCAGATGTTGCAAAGGAAACGTCGTAAGGCATAAATTCGAGAAGCATTGTGACATATAAAGAATCATTGAAGATACAAATTAGTAAACAAAATGCTTCCTACTGTAACACCACCCCTCACACTGCAACTATGAACAGAGGGCTTGTGCTTCTGGGGTTGGTCAAATGTTCTCATTATCGACCAAACCTGCAGATAACACACAACTTGAGTGTTTGGTATCAGAATGAACACATGACGATTACAAAGAAAAATAACACACAACTTGAGTGTTTGGTATCAGAATGAACACATGACCATTACAAAGAAAAATAAACTACTAAGATGTGTAATTGCTAGATATAAACAATGTCTGTTGAGTCAAAATAAAATGAGAAGAAGCCAAAAACCAAATTGGTGTATGAGACCTAAATGTGTCATTTGGTACCCTTTTGTAACTTTGTTCTGTGTTTTGGTGGTAATCTTTTTGAAAATTACTATAATACATTTTCAATATCATATATTTAAATATAAAATTATATCATTTTAATTTTACACTTTATTCATAGAAATTAAACCAACTTAAATGCATCTTAATTTTGAATCTCTTGATGAAAATATTTTTTCAATTTTTACGCTTAAAAAAACACATTAACTATTAATTATACACCTAAATTTTCATATAATTAATAAATATTTAATTTAAAAAAAATACAAAACGTTCAGAAGGTGCTCTCTAGACAAACAATCCCATAAAAAAGAGAGCCTTCTAACTACATCAAACTTTCACGGAAGTAATAATATAGGTTTTCCCAAAACACTTGACCTCTAAAGCTTTTACGATGTAATCCACGGGTTATGTTATGGGTATGCTTATAATTAATTAATTATATCTTAAAGACACTGCCAAGTTAGTTGGCCTCTGCCTCACCTCAACTTTCTTTAGTTTCCAAGGTGAGTTCTATGAGCAAACTTGCGGTGTTGCCATGGGTTCCCCTCTCTCCCCTATCGTCACAAACTTGTTTATGGAAGATTTTGAGACCAAGGCCCTAGCCTCTGCTAAATTCTATCCTAAAAAATGGAAGAGGTTTGTTGATGAAACTTGTGTCATATGGCCTCATGGTCGAGAGAAACTAGATATGTTTCTCAACCACCTTAATTCTCAATTAGATTCCGTCAAGTTCACTATGGAAGTTGAGGATAATTTTCACCTTCCCTTTCTCGACATTCTCCTTTCTAGAAATGAGGATGGTTCTGTTTGTCACCAAGTTTTTCGAAAGAAGACTCACATGGAATAGTATCTCCATGCCAATTCTCATCATTTCCTAGCTCAGAAATTCGGGGTTCTCAGCACTCTTTCTACCCATGCTCTAAGAATCTCTGATGATGACCACCTTAACCAGGAGAAATCTCATCTTCTTGAGGTTTTTGAGAATAATGGATATAGCAGACCCCAAAGTCTCAAGGCCTTTCTCAGAGCTAGTAAAGAACCTAGGGTTAAACCCGCTCATGATGATCCTATCTCTAAGGTTCATCTCCCATATATCCAAGGTACCACAGTTAGGATTTCCCATATTCTTAAAAAGAGTAATGTTTCTTCTTCCTTCAAACCTCTCAATACAATTAAAAATTCTCTTAGATCTGTTAAGGACCCTATTGACCCTAAAGAATCGGAAGGGGTCTACCTCGTTCCCTACTCCTGTGGTATCCCCTACATAGGAGAAATAGGAAGGTATATTAGACAAAGGATTAGTGAACATGCAGCTAACATCAGACACAATCGCTCATGCACGTCAGCCCTTGCAGAACATGCAGAGAAATCAAAACACCATGTATGCATTGAAGAATCCAAAGTCATCGCTAAAATAGATCATTTCCACCATAGGAAACTAAGGGAAGCGATTGAGATTGAGAGGCATGCCAGTAACCTTAATAGGGATGATGGCTAGAAACTAAGCAAAAGCTAGATTCCGGCTCTCTCTTCTTAACTCCTCCTCCCTTTCCTCACCTTCTTCTTTTTATTCTTCTTATTTTTTCCTTGTTTTCCTTTTTATTCTCTTTTTCTTCATTTGTTTTCAGCCCTCCTATATTTTATTTAAAACTTTGTTGGTTAACTATGCTTTCCTCCTTTTCTAGTAGGATAAGCTATCCTCTTTCCTTTAATAGTCTTTCTAGAGGTAATGGTAAAATACAATGTATTAAATTTTTTTATTTTGAATTCTTCCCCTAAGTAGGTTTTCAACCGTATAGGTATGTAAGAAGTCACCCCTAACTAAGAATATTATAATTAATTAATTTAAAAATTGATATTTAATTTATAATACTGATATTAATATATTCATTTATTTTTCAACCAAATTTTTAATGATTAGGTCAACCCCTATCAAATGGTTTTATATAAATTAATTACTTTTAATATTATTTTATAAATTGATTTAGTGTATCAAAATAACAGCTAGGTTCCAATCAAATGGTTTTATATAAATTAATTACATTTAATATTATTTTATAAATTGATTTATTATATCAATTTAACAACTAGTTTTCAACCAAATTTAGATTAAATTAGGTCAACCCTAACTATAGAATTTGTGCAATTCTTCTACAAACCTGGCTCTGATACCATGTAGAAATTTCTCTTCTCTACAGATCTACCTATGAGACCATGTAGAAAATCTGATGTAGGTTAACCCAATAATGCAATATAAATCAAAGAAAAATACTATAACCTACTTCTACTATTAATTTGCTGAAGATTAATGATCAAGCTGAACACATATAACCAGAAGAAGAAGAATCAACGCACAATACACATGAAAATACTTCGGGGAAAGCTTCAGCTAAAAACCCCACTATCTATGTTATCATACAAGGTGTAAATACATAGGAATTATACAAATCCTTAGCTCTCATAGCTAGCCAGCTCTCAATACAATCCTCACAGATTCTCACAGGCAATCTTGGCTTCTCACAAGCCTTCCTCTCTTCCCTCCAAGCTCCTATTTCCTTGTGTTGTTCCTAGTGGATGATTCTCATCTCACCAAGTGGGACACTGCTCTCACACACTGTTATAACTGCGCAATCCTCCAGGAATTGTGCCTTGACTGCATGCATGAGTTTCCTTTATAAGAAAACACATGCAACTGATAGTACACTGTCCTTTACTTTAGTCTCACCTAGGTCTTTCTCAAAATAGACATGCATGATTTTATGATGAGGGAATCTTCAGTTAACTGGAGTACACTGGTTGAGTGCATGCATGCATCAACTGACTGTTAACTCACCATTAGTTCCTCAAACAGTTTGGAACTAATTTAACTGGACTTAACTCATTAAACTGAGTTAAATAATTACAACTCAAATATAACTCAATCTTATCTCCTTAATTCAAGGGATAATTCTTGCATGACTTCAGAAAGACTTCTAACTTGAATTTCTCCAACTAATTAATTCAAACTGAATTAATTAATTATTTCCAAGTAACTGGTAAGACTAAATTTGATTTTAATTCACAATTTTAATTCAAGGACAAATTAAAATTAGAATATTCTGGATTCTATTTTTATCATTTCTTGTTGCTATTTTCAACACTACCTCTCAACAATAAAGGAATTCAACTTGATCCTGATCGTGAACCTTTGGAATATTATGCATGCAACACTTCTCTCTAGTGTTGTTGCTCCAGCAACTTTAGAAACAAAAAAAAACATCCAACCTAAATAAATATGATGCATCTGTAATCAAAGCCTCTGACTGCTATTACCTCTGTCAACTGAAAACTTTACACTTCTGCTAACTCTCCTTTTTGCATTGTTGTCAATCCTTCTCTGCGTTGTTCAGTATCTGACTGCTCTAGCCTCTATCACTTTGATCTCTGACTGCATCAATCCCACTAATTCATCCTGCTATAATGTACTTTGGGCTCCCGTAGCAAGGTATGATCCATGAGATAAAACCTCTCAATGGACCCTGCCCAATTTCAGCCTTCTGACTATCACTTCACATCGCCCCACCTCACACCTGGAGGTATGGCTACATGTGATCCCTCTGCCCACATGGATCTAAATTCCCCCCTAATGAAGGTATCTGCATGAGTGGATCTCTTCACTCGTTCTCCTCTCTACTTCTCCAATTGTGGCTCCTCCACAATTGTCTGAGACATCTTCTAGGGTTGCATGTTGAGAGGTAATTTACTCTCCCTCTCAACCACCAAGTCTCTAACATTTTCCTTGTTTCTCAAGGATTTGCATGCATCTTGAACCTCAAGAGAATATGGGTTCTTAACTCGTGAACCAATCTGTTTCACCTGTCTTGTGGTGATGTGTCTAAAGGAAAACCTTTCCCTTACTAAAAAACACATCATAACCATGGTCTTCCAATATTGCAACCGATACCAAGTTCTTCTTCAGTCCAGGCACATACTTCAAATTTGTCAAGATGAGAGGAGCTCCATGCTCCCTCTGAAAAGCAACTGTGCCCACTCCTGAAACACTATACTTTCCATCGTCCCCCATCTCTATGTGCATCTTGAGGTCTTTCTCCTTCAAGGCACTGAATAAACTTTTATCACCAGTCATGTGGAATGAGCCTCCACTGTCAAGATACCAAACACAACCCATCGTCGATGACACCATGCATGCGATGAGGGTAAAGTCCATTTCAAACTGAGAGGCTAATGCCTCACCTTCCAATCCTTCCGAGGATCCGTTCTTGGACTTCTTCAATGGGTATTTAGTCGCATAATGTCCCATCTCAATTGAAGTATGATATGAATTCGATTTGCACCTACAACCCCGAACTACTAACTCCGAATTATCTTCTCAGTATACTGTTCACAGCTTTGATAAACTTGGCTCCAATAACATATAGTATTTCTGCAAATCTTCTACAAACCTGGCTCTGATACCATGTAGAAATTTCCCTTTTCTACAGATCTACCTCTGAGACAATGTAGAAAATCTGCTATAGGTTAACCCGCTAATGCAATATAAATCGAAGAAAAATACTATAACCTACTTCTACTATTAATTTGCAGAAGAATAATGATCGAGTTGAACACATATAACCAGAAGAAGAAGAATCAATGCACAATACACATGCAAATACTTTGGGGAAAGCCTCAGCTAAAAACCCCACTATCTGTATTATCATACAAGGTGGAAATACATAGGAATTATACAAAGCCTTAGCTCTCACAACTAGCCAACTCTCAGTACAATCCTCACAGATGCTCATAGGCAATCCTGGCTTCTCACAAGCCTTCCTCTCTGCCCTCCAAGCTCCTATTTCCTTGCGCTATTCCTAGTGGATGATTCTCACCTCACCAAGTGGAACACTGCTCTCACACACTGTCAGAACTGCACAATCCTCCAGGAATTGTGCCTTGACTGCATGCATGAGTTTCCTTTATAAGAAAACACATGCAACTGATAGTACACTATCCTTGACTTTAGTCTCAACTGGGTCTTTCTCAGAATAGACATGCATGATTTTCTGATGAGGGAATCTTCAGTTAACTGGAGTACACTAGTTGAGTGCATGCATGCATCAACTGACTGTTAACTAACCATTACTTCCTCAAACAATTTGGAACTAATTTAACTGGACTTAACTCAGTAAACTGAGTTAACTAATTACAACTCAAATATAACTCAATCTTATCTCCTTAATTCAAGGGATAACTCTTGCATGACTTCAGAAAGACTTCTAACTTGAATTTCTCCAACTAATTAATTCAAACCGAATTAATTAATTATTTCCAAGTAGCTGGTAAGACTAAATTCGATTTTAATTCAAGGAAAAATTAAAATTGGAATATTCTGGATTCTATTTTTATCATTTCTTGTTGCTATTTTCAACACTAACAAATAAAGTAATTATACCTAGATAATATTATTATAGTAACTAACAGGTTATTTATAATAGCGATATAAAATATTTAATTATTATTACATAATAGCTAGCTTTCCAACTAAAATATTAAATAATTTAACAAGCATCCCTTCATCACATATTCTAAAATAACTTTTCCCTCCTCGGTAATAATTTCACCAACGACTGCCAGATGCGGGTGATTAATAGCACTGGTACAACGCAGCACATCCAGGCTGGCAAGTGGCGTGGCCACATGGCCACCCACGCTACAACCAAGATGCCCACCGCCACAATTAATGGCGTTTTAATGTTGTCTGAAAGCGGAAAAAAATTAATGTTGGGTGAAGGCCGAGGATACCTCACTCTGATCCATAAGATGGAGAATTCGGATGGCCTTCCCCCCATTCTGCCTCCTCTAGCCTGTAACTACCTCCCCGTTGCTGTAGAGCTGAGCTCTAGAACGTCTACGGGGAGAAGGTGCCAGATCCTCTATTGCATTGAAATGGTCGAAGGCGCCCACTTCTCGCATAACCTATTTTGTTGTCTCAAAGCTGCTGCTACGACCCTGAATTCTGCTTATGGTAACCAAATTCCCCACTCTCCTGCTTCCACGAGCCATTCTATTCCTCCTCCTGCTCCTACAAGCACCCATCGGACCAATACATACCAGGAAAATATGCCTCGTTTGCAGCATAGGATGAGATGTAGAAGGGGTAGCAGCAAAGGCAGAGCCACCCACCCTCCCTCGCTATCCATCTCTGTCTCTACTCCTGCGGACTCATCCTCGCCCTCGTTTGCTGCTCACTGCACGGGCCAGTATCCCAACACCCGTAGTGGCCAGGGGCATCCCCAGGTGGCCAGCTATAGGCATGATGAGGAAGCCCAACAACCTTCTGATGACTTTGTCCCGACGACGAATCCTTGCCACTCTACACAGTTCCAGTTTTGGTGCACCTTGGAGTGCCCGTGTATTATCGCCACCATTTATGTTGCCTTCAAAGAGGAGCCACAGAGCACTGTCACCCTGACATGCATCAGTCAGGACAGGACCGACACCAGCAGGTGAAAACTCATGATAACAGCTCGAGGACTCGCCAACCTCATGGTGAAGCTCTGAACCAGATCGATGCAGCTCAGGTACACAACACTCCTGGTGAAAATGCGAAGATGGAAGCCATGACAAGCAATCCAGGTGGCAATGCGAAGATGGAAACCATGACGAGCAATCCAGGCGGCAATGCAAAGATGGAAGCCACGATGAGTGGACATCAGCAAGACAAAGAAGATATGGATGCCTACAAGTGTCTCATTGTGGAGGAACCTTTGCCACCTGCTGGAACCTAGCAGACCATGGTCTCTTTTCAGGTTTTTAGTCACCTGGTCACCATCTTAAGGGTACTTTTTGAAGTTTTTTGTTGTAATAGCTATCAATTGGGGTCAATTTTGTATGTTTTGTTCAAAAAAAATCTTCTACAAGGTTATTATAGGCTGGTTCCCCTGCATGGGCAGCTCATATAGCCATCTTTGGACTGGTTTCCCCTTGAGGGCAATCTTTTTTTTTAGTTATTGTCTGTTAAAACATGGTAAATTCTAAGACAGATTCTGCAGAGGCTGGTGCCTCCATGTATTATTATTTTTTGTTCCATTAATAGATTTAGTCTTATTTAGAAAAAAAATAAAAAAATTTCATCAACGACTAATTTTAAATGGCTAACCCTGGACAATGATGCAACCTTGCTATTTATTCTCTCAAATCAATTGATTTCTCACCTTGTCCTAAGGATGAACCACATTAGTTGGTTCGAAACATCAACCCAATCCTAACAATGTGATTAATCCGAAAGACTGTTTCTACATTATGGATCACAAAATTCTTAGATCTAAAATGGATATTATTATTTTTAGAGGGGAACTAATAATTTTTCTAGATATATGTAATAGATGGGAAGTCACATATTCATAGTTCAGTTCAGGATGGAGACTTTGGGAGACCATAAAAAATTGGAATAGGAATCTAAAATTGGAATTGGAGTCTAGACTCCAACGGGATCCTTATTTTTTTAGTCACCCCTATTTTTTTAGTCTTATTATGATAGGCATTAAATTTGGGTGAATGGAATGACAAACTACTATCTCAACCAGTCAAATTAAAAACCATTGACACACGCATAATTGTACGCATAACGTCTGTCTTTTGGTCCAACTTCAGAGTGTACGCATAAATGTATAAATTTAATAATTACAAACACAAAGATGAATGTCAGATAAAATGGAAATATAGTAATGTTTTAACACACGAGATTTTATTTATATAATGCCAGTTGTTTGAGAGAAATTATTTATGGGTTAAAATATAATAGACTGAATGTGGGTAGAGTACTATACATTCACAATAAAATTCTTATCAACAAAATGGTGTGATGGTGTGAGGTTTGACATTTAATTTAGTTAACAACCATTTTTTTAATTCCCACAAAGTGATTTTCTATCTTCAACCACTGCACCTAGTAAATTTTAAAGAGTTAATAACAAACCATAAAATTTTTGAGAATGTAGGCATTAAGAATCAGGCTGTGCATGGAGTATCACACTGACAAAGTGCTAAATACTACGCTGACGGGTGGATAGTGCTCGCCCTCAATCCACTTAATGTCCACTCAGGGAGAAGAATAAAGAAAAAATTTGCAAGGTTACAGCTGACATGTGTCAGTTGAGGACACACACAGATTTGGGTAGAATTGCATGGGCCAGTGGAAGACCAACGCAGTTGTTGGCAGGATTGCATGAAGGACTAGTGGTACCCATCTTCCAAAAGAACAATGGTGGTTTACATGAATTTACGCAGACGTTGGCAGAATTGCATGAATGATCACTGGTACCCATCTACAGAAAGACATGTGGTTTTCATGAATTGACAAAAAGACATGTTGTTTTCATGTATTAGTTTTCATGCATGGAAATTTGCGGGGCTGTTGATGCAGAATTGCATAGAACGAATGTGCCTCAAACTGTGAAACTGTAATGGTAAATCAAAGTGAAGAAGAGCGCTATGGCGATGAGAGAAGCAACTACAAGAAAAGTCTCAAACCAAAAATAAAATTGAAATTTCTAAAAATATTTCATTTCCATTCACTGTGCCTTGTCCTCCTTTATCATCAACTTTGTCTAATTATCTAATTATCCTAAGTATTATAAAAAACTGCAATTTTGTCTCATTGCAACTTTCGATCCATTTCTCTCATAAAAATGTAAGTTTGCTGAAAATATGCACAGAGGTAAAGATCAAACCTAGTATCACCAAAATCTTACAATTTTAGACCAAAGAACATAGAAAACTTGCACTATTCAAAATTTAAAGGTTAATGTATGTGTTTAAATACCTGCAATAAGCAAGAATCTGTCCATGATAGAGGGTTAAAAAGAAACGCGTGGAATTAAGATATTGAACGCACTGAGTCTCTCGGAGTACCTGAAATGTTCAATAGATACTGAAAGAATGAAAAGGAACCCTCCATTCCAACTTCAAGTTTCATGGCAGAGGCCAAAGCGCATGGCAGATGACACAACACTACCGGCGAACTAAAGAGTGCGAATGAACTAGACGCGAGGGGAGTTGGACAATGCCAATGAACTGAAAGCTAGGCCGAGGGAAGGGTAGTTACCCCTTAACCACCTTGAAATAAGCCTAGTAAATATTAATCCAATATATTTCCTGGAAAATAAATAAATAAGATTATAGAAGATTACCTTAAAATTTCCTAGAAAACCTGTGGACACTACACTAAACAAAAATATTATTGACATTAGTTGCAAGGTGTGGATGAATGAGTATTTAACTAGAACACGGTTCCTTAAGAACATAAAAGGAAGTTAACCTCGATTTCCTTGAAGTTAGAGCACAAAGAATTTAAACCCTGTGACTGATAGTAGGAAACACCAATCCAACAGAGATGCATCTGATCGCTGAAGATAGCCGAAGAGAGAAAAAATGAGTTATAAACATAATTAAATTTGAAAGTTGCGAAGCAAAGGCAAGCATAGCTTAAGAGCTGAATTTACTTAGGCATAGCTCAAGAGCTGAATTTACTTAGGCATAGCTCAAGAGTTGAATTCACTTAGGGTTTTCAACACCAATAACAGAGCTCACACCGAAGAGAACAAGTTGCAATGGAGCCAACGTCACGGCAGGGTGATTACCCCTTAGCCATACTACCTACATCTAAACCTTAATGTAAGGGTTTTAGGTTTAATAACTATTCTTTCCAACTACTTTACGATCGAATGGCTAAACTTCTTCTAATCATCTAACATCTAATCCAATGACGCACAGGGTTGACAAGTGTTCCAGAAGAAAGTGTTTTTCAGAGGGAAATGCCTCACATCGTAATTAAAATTTTGGAATTCCAATTCCAAAATAGACATGCCTATCAACGGTACAAATAAATATTTTTATCTTAAAATAAATATATTCAAATGTTGTTGTCTAACAATATACGTTTTGGAGTTTTTGGAAAAAATTCGACAATTTTATTTTTTGGTTAAATCTTGATATTTTTTGTTTAAAATTGGTTTTTGACTACATATATGGATTCAACACCTCAAAAAAATCCAAGGAACTCAGATTGTGGAGAGTTCGCAACTTAAACTTGTAATTCTAAATGAACTTTAAAACTATAATAAAAAGTACAAGTTATAACTAAGTTACAAAATTAGGGCTGGCGTGCTTATTTTATATATGTTTATGATTTTAGAGATAAATTCATATTAATAAGAATCTAAAACATAACTTTTTTAACAAATTCATTCATTTGTGGTGATGGATGAGATTAGTTGGTTTGACATGTTGAGATTAAAACTTGGTTGTGATTATTCTAGAAAACCTTTTAAATAAGCATTATTTCTTTAGGAAGGCATGAAAAAGGACATCCATAAACATCCATAATTTTTTTCACTAAATGTGAATATTGGCATAAGAACATAAGTGAAATAATGAAAAATACCCAAGCATTACAACCACTACTAGCTTCAACATCTATTTCGACATTCCCTTGGATTTTATAATGGGACTAAAAAAATTCCAACAACAAATTAGCCATGATGGTGGTAGTTGACTAGCTCTCTAAACATACCCACCTTTGCAGCTCACCACACCCTTTGATGCCCTCCATAGTTGCCCAAGTCTTTAGGAATCCATTTTTTAAGATACATGGCATGCCCACCTTCATTGTGTGGGATTGTGGTCCCACCTTCACTAGCAATTTTTTGGGAAATGTTGTTAAATTACAAGGAACATAGTTGAACAAGAACAATGCTTATCATCCATAAAAATATGGTCTTTCAAGGTGGTGAAAAAATGATTGGAAACATACTATGTTTTGTAGTGATTAATGACACCAATGGGTTTAATTGTTACACCTTGTTTATTATATAATATCACTATCGTAGTGCCACAAAAATGTCATCACGTGAAGCCATTTATGGCCAAATACTTCCTTCATTTGATTCTTATTTACGAGGACACCTAAGATTCAAGGTGTTGATGACCTACTCAATATTAGAGAAACATTTTATCCACACCTAAGCGGAATATTGTTTGAGGTGAAAATTGAATGAAGCAATAGGAAAATCAACATCATTCTAAGAATTATATTGAAGAAGCAGACTATGTGTTCCTTCAAGCTTATCCCAATAAGTAGTTAAAGACATGCACTCCTAGAATATTGTGCCCAAATTTTATGGGCCCTATCAAATTCTCCAACACATTCAAGAAGTTACATATTGATTGGATCTTTTGCCTCACTCCAAAATTCACTTAGGTTTTCATGTGTCCTATTGGAATAAGATTATGGGTCAAAATTTTTGAGTTTAAAGTATCCTTTTAGAACTTAATGGAGAGGGTTCCATTTGGTTACAGTGGGAGCTAATACTGGCCACAAGAGAAGAGTGATTGCACTAGTGTAGAAATTGAGAATTCATATTATAGTGGAAGGATACATAGTTGGACGACACCACCTAGGAACCAACAATGGTTTTAATTTTTTTTCTACACCTACAACATTGAGGAAAACACTACTTTTGAAGGTGGAGGTCATGTCAAGGACCTACCCTTACCTCCCTACTTTAGGGTACTTAGTAGTTAGTTAATTAATTCTACAAGACCACCTATTTTGAATATTTATAATTAGGTAGTTAGTAGGTTTTTACTCGGTGTAAAAATGTTGTTTTTACTAAATAGGGTTGGATAGGAAATTTGTACTCATTAATGATGGGACCACTAGTGTTTAAGGTTCTTCTAGTGAGAAACTATTTTTAAACCTATAAGGCTCTATATATATATATAGTTAAGTTTTAGCCTCATGGTTAGCTCAATTGGTCATAAGCCATATGTGAGATCTTTCCCCAAAATTTGTGGAGTTCATGAGTTCAATTCTCTTAATCCTTTTAGAGATAGGATTTGTAATTAGGGCTAATGGTTTGTTGAATTTACAATCCATGGATCACAAGGAATTTTTTTTGTCAATTATAATTATTCTATTGGAGTTTTAATGAAGGAGGTTTCCACTTGTAAGAGACCCCAAAATGTTGTTCTCTCTATTAGAAATCAGGATAATATTGTGAGTGGGGGTGAGTCAATATTGTAGGAATTTTAAAACGTTTTTTACTAACGCAAAATACTAGGACACTAATAAGTACTTCAACAACAACTCATATAAATATCAAAATAATCAATAATAGAAGCACAAATAGTACACATAGATTCTTCAAAACTTTTCTGTGATTTACTTCACAAGGGAAAGCTTCTACTTGCTGCTACAAAGTTCTCTGGCTAGAACCAAAAGGAAGCTACTACTCCCTAATTTATCAACTATCGCTGAAAGGAGCTACAACCCCTAACTATTTACCAACCACTACTGGAAGGAGCTAGAACCCCTAATTAGCAATCTACCACTTTCTTGACCTCAATGATTGATCTTTCATACAAGTTTCAAACTCAAATAATGAATACCACTTCCTTTCATAAACGATTATATTTATCACTTCAAATACTCACCACAAACACCATAAAATCACCTTCAAAAATCTCTAATTACTGACCAATCAATCACCATCCACCTCTAAACCATAAACTCTAAAACAACTCACCAAATCAATTTTGTTTATAAATAATTTTGACTAATATTTTTACGTTTTGATATCATTAAGTTCTTGTTTTTCTAATTTTGGAATGTCCTCTTGATGTGCGCAATAATTTTTCAATCTCTAATTTGTTGTCTCTGTTAGAAAAATTGTGTTTAATTGTTAATTTTCACCATTATGGAATTTTACAGGTTTTAGCAGTGTTTCTTTTAAATTTGGCTAACCCCAAATTTAGCAAATTTTCTAAACCTACCTCCAAATCTATTCATTCCACCATCCTGGCTACCAAATCATCTATGTCTTTTTTTTTAACTTTACGCACTTCCTGTTTGGTTTCAAACCTCAAAATATGGCGTAATCACCAAATATCACCAAGCTACAAACATGTTCACACATCATATAGGCTTGAGAAATTTTAACATAGAATCACCACATATAAGCTCCATTGGGTCCCTTTATTCCAAGTCCTGAGAGCTTTAACCACCATTTATTCGACCTTCTATGCCCTCGGTCTTCCGTTTGCGTAGAACTTAGAGTTTGTCCATACCGAAGTTCCACGCTTTAATCTCTTAGCAAAAACTCAGTGAAGCACCTTTGGTTTTTGTCAAAAATTGTTCCTCGGCTTCCTCTTCTTGGAAATTTCTGCTAAATACTCTTGATAAATCTTACAAGATTATTTCTTCCAAAGAGGTTTCTTCTGAGGTGAGTTTCCTCTGAGATGACAGGTCCCTGGGGACCACCTTCTTGACACATGGACCAATCACATTTTCACTGAGATTCCAACTCAGTGCCACTGTGTCTTATAGCTAATTATTATTTTTTCTGATTTTACTTCTTGTACTTTACTTCTTATGCACTTTTTAATAACCTTCTGTTGAAAATAGCAACAAGAAATGTTAAAAATAGAATGCAGAAATTCCAATTTAATTTGTCCTTGAATTAAATTGTAATTTTTTTTCTCATATAAACTTGTAATAAATAAATAAGTTAAGTTGACTTAGTTAACTTAGGAATTTCAAGTTGATTCTCTCTGGAGTAATGTAAGTGTGATCCCTAAGTTTTGGGTGTCCATTTTGAGTTTATTTGAGTTTTAATTAGATAACTTAGTTTGACTAAGTTATAGACAGTTAAACTAGTTCTAACTGTTGGCTGAACTAGTGGAGGTATAGTAGTGAGTTGGTGCACTGGTGCATCCTCAGGTGCAACTCGAGCTAAGTGAAGATCCACCCATGAGAAACTCATGCATGTCGGTTCAGAGTAAGACCCAATTGAGACTAGAGTGTAGGGAGAGTGTACTATCAGTTGTATAATTTTTCAAGTTGTACAGATGGTGCATGCAATCAGTTGAGGACCTATGTTTGGATTGTGCAATTATGAAGTGAGGATTTCTATTTAAATATGGGCTAATTATCTTAGGAATTGTGAAAGGAATCAAAAGCTTGAAGGCTAGGGATTTGGCTAAGAATTGGATAAAGGAAATCATCAGGTATATGATAGGAAATACTTGTGTAGGTTGAGCTCAAGGGTGAGCAGAGCATATTGTATTCATCCAGATTCTTTGACCAAGAATGGTGCAAGGAAATAGGGGCTTGGAGAGCTGTATAATAGGCTAAGGATTTGGCTTGAGCTAGCTTATGAGCTAAGAGTTGATTATACTTGTGCATGGATTGTTCTTGTGAGAACAAGCATTGTATTCTCATCTTGGATTTATGATTAATGCAATATAGATAGTGGGGGTTTTGAGTTATGGCTTTCCCCGGATACATATTGTGTTATGTGCCATTGATGTTCTTCCTCTTGTTGATTATTGTTTTCATTGTTCTTTATGGGCTTCTGTTGTTAAGAGTAGAGTAGATACGTGTTTTGTGTTTTAGGAAATTACATGAGCTGTGAATATACAAGAAAATCTACATGGTATCAGAACTTAAGACAATATAGAAGAGAAGGATTTGAATTTCTCCTTACAGATTGATGGAGCTCTAGTTCAGGCTAGATCTAGAAGACCCTATGTGCAGACTTCTTAATGGAGCTAGAAGGCTTCTAATGGGAAAATCAGTGAGCCAATGTTTAGTGACACAAAAGGAGTTGTGATCATTGATATTGGCAGATTGAGGAGCGTGAATTATTTGGGTGGTGAGTTTGCAAAGGAGATCTGAAATTTTTTGTTGAAAATTTTCGAAAACAAATAGAAGATCTGGATTCCTTCCAAAAAATACCCAAATTCAAAAAAACAATTCATTTGAATTGGAGTTTGGATGAGGGAGATATTGTCGATTTAAAATCAGCGCTTTTTTTCAGAAAATTTTGTGACAACGGGACACATGAAACAGATTGGTGTGTGAGCCAAGAACTTGTATGATCATGAGGTACAAGATGCATGCAAAGCCTTGAGGAGCAAGGAAAAGGTTAGAGACTTGGTGGTTGAGAGGGAGAGTGAATTAACTATCAACATGAAGCCCCAGAAGAAGCCTCAGACAATTGTGGAGCAGCCATAATTGGAGAAACAGAGAGGAGACTGAGTGGAGGCATCCACTCATGCAGAGACTTCCAGTAGGGGGAAATTTCGAGCTATGTGGTCGGAGGAAGCACATGCAACCATATCTCCAGGTGTGAGGTGGGGTGATGTGAAGTGATAATCCTAAGAGGGACGAAATTGGGCAGGGTCCATTGAGAGGTTTTATCTCATGGATCAAAACTTGCTGCGAGAGCCCAAAGTAGATAGTAGCAGGATGAACCAGTGGTGATTGATGAAGTCAAAGATCAAAGTGACAGAGGCTAGAGCAGTCAGATACTGAAGAGTGTAGAGAAGGGTTGACAACAGTGCAAAAAGGCATAGTCAGTAGAAGCACAGAGTTTTCAGTCGACAGAGGCAATAGCAGACAGAGACTTTGATGATAGATGCATCATACTGATTTAGGTTGGATGTTTTTTTTGTTTTGTTTACAGAGTTGTTATAGAAACACCACTAGAGAGAAGCGTTGCATGCAGAACATTCCAAAGGTTCATGATCAGGACAGAGTTGAATTCCTTTTTTGTTGAGAGGCAGTGCTGAAAATAGCAACAAGAAATGTTAAAACTAGAATCCAGGAATTCCAATTTAATTTGTCCTTGAATTAAATTGTAATTATTTTCTCATAGCAAATTGTAATAGTTAACTACGTTAAGTTTACATAGTTAATTTAGGAATTTCGAGTTGGAAGTCTACTTGGAGTCATGTAAGTGCGATCCCTAACTTTTAGGGGTCCAGATTGAGTTTATTTGAGTTATAATTAGATAACTCAATTTGACTGAGTTATAGACAGTTAAACTAGTTCTAACTGTTGGTGGAACTAGTAGAGGTCTAGTAGTAAGTTGGTGCACTAGTGCATCCTCAGGTGCTACTTCAGTTAACTGAAGATTCACTCATGAGAAACTCATGCATGTTAGTTCAAAGGAAGACCCAATTGAGACTGGAGTGTAGGGCCAACGTACTATCAGTTGTATAATTTTCCAAGTTGTACAGATGGTGCATGCAATCAGTTGAGGACCTATGTTTGGATTGCATAGTTATGAAGTGAGGATTTCCCTTTAAATACAGGCTAATTCTCTCAGGAATTTTGCAAGGAATCAAAAGCTTTAAGGCTAGGGATTTGGTTAAGTGTTTGCCAAAGAAAGTCATCAGGTAGAGGATAGGAAATACTTGTGCAGGTTGAGCTCAATGTTGAGCATAACATATTGTATTTATCTAGATTCTTTGACCAGTTATGGCGCAAGGAAATAGGGGCTTGGAGAGCTGCAGAATAGGCTAAGGATTTGGCTTGAGCTAGCTTGTGAGATGAGAGTTGATTATACTTGTGCAGGGATTGTTCTTGTGAGAACAAGAATTGTATTCTCATCTTGGATTTATGATTAATACAATATAGATAGTAGGGGTTTTGAGCTGCGGCTTTCCTCGGATACATATTGTGTTATGTGCCATTGATGGTCCTCCTCTTGCTGATTATTGTTTTCATCGATCTTTATGGGCTTCTACTGTAAAAAGTAGAGTCGATTCTTGTCTTGTGTTTTAGGAAAAACAATGTAAACATTGAAAAGGGAACTATAAACTCAAAACAAGAACTCTAGCCAAAAAACCCCAAAAAAACATGAAAAACAGTGCTAAAAACGAAAAGTGTTGATGCTAGAATAACACTTCTTTTTTCTAGGGTAAATTTTCAACATTTTGAAATAATGGCGTAAGAGATTTTATCATGACTCAAAAAAAAATTTAAATTTCAAAAAAATAATGAAAACATAAAATTAAAAAAAAAAAAAAAAAAACGAAAACTAAAACAATGAAAAAAAAAAGGTTAAAAAAAATAACAAAACGTAAATAAAAATATATATTAAAAAATCAAACATAAAAAATAAATAAATAAATAAAAAATCATAAAAATGTTAAAAAAGAAAAAAAAAAATTAACTTATAAAAGATAAGAATTAAAAAACTAAAAAAATATAAAGAAATAAATAATAAGAAAAACATATTTTAAAAAAAAACACAAAAAAAAATGTAAAAGATAAAATAAAATATCTGGTAAACCATAAAAAATTTGGGGTAAAAAAATAAAAAATTAAAACTATAAAATTAAATAAATAAAAATTAAAAAATTAAAAAAAGCATTAACAAAAAAACCAATTTTTTTTTAAACTACTAAAATTAAGATTAAAAACAGTTACAAAGAACCTAAAAAAACCAAAATATATTCAAAAAAAAATAAAACCAATTAAAATTTAAAAGAATATATATATATATATATATATATATATATATATATATATATATATATATATATATATATATATATATATATATATTTTCAAATTATATATATATATATATATATATATATATATATATATATATATATATATATATATATATATATATTTTCAAATTTAAAAAAGGAAAAAAAAATTGCACCCCCACCCAGCCACTTGTGGGGGCGCGCCTTGGGCGGCGTAGTTGTGTGCAGCTATGCTGCCAAGGGTCGCACCCCCATCGACCTGTTAGGCGACGACAATCCGATTCCCAGAATCGGACTATCACCACCCAGGGCCGCGCCCCCATGGGCGGCCAGGTGAGGGCACAAATTTTATTTTTTATTTTAATTTGAAAATATATGATTTTTTTTAATTTTTTTTTAATATATATATATATTGTTTTCTTTTTTTTTGAGTGTATATATATATATATATAGGTTTTTTTAAATGTTTTTAATCTTATTTTTAGTAGTTTTTAAATTTTTGTTTGTGTTTTTTTGTTAATTTTCTATTTTTTTTTTAAATCTAGTTTGTTTTAATTTTTTATTTTTTATTTTTAGTTTTTTGTTAATTTTTTTTTTAATTTTTCTATTTTTATTTACTTAATTTTATAGTTTTTTTTATTATTATTATTTTTTATTTATTTATTTTTTCCAATTTTTTTATGGCTTACATGATAACCTTTTTTTTTTTACATTAAAAATTTTTAATGTTTTTTTTTGTCTCTTTTTTTTAATATATATATTTTTATATTTTCTTTTTTAAGTAATCAACATCTAAAAAAAGGAAAATAAGACAACTAGAAAATTTGTTAAGTAATCATGATTTCAAAAAAATTTGGACATAAATTTTTTTAAAGTGTCAAAAAATATAACATTTAAAAAAATATCTACACTTAATACATTAAAAAATTTAAAGTGTCAAAAATAAGCCCTCTAAAAAAAGGGTTGATGTTGCATCAACAGGTTTCAAAATCAACATGAAAATTACTAACATTTAAAAACAAATATTTATATTTGATACATAAGAAAATTTAAAGTGTTAAAAATATGCTCCGAAAAAAAAGAGTGTATTCTGCATCACCATTTTTCAAAATCGGTTGACTTTTTTGCTACCTCAATGAAACAGGTAATTGTATCAGTTCCCATTTCAAAGTTTACATTGTTGAAATTACATGAGTTGTGAATCTACTGGAAAATCTACACCTTCGAGATAGTTTTCTTCTGAGAACTGTTTTTTATGATGCCACTTGTGCTCCAACATGTCTGCAACCTTTACAAGGATGCCATGTGTCACTCGCTGAGTGGTGCCATGTCTCACCCATTTTGGGTCCACTTAGGTACCTGAAAATGACAAATCTACATTCCATGCCTCACCTTCTCATTGGTGCCACATCATTGTTGATGTCATCATGCCATTATGTCTCCTACATCATCTCTACGAACCAATAAAATTGTGCCATGTTTCTTTATTCAAATTTTCCATATGGCCAAGGGTATAGAGGGAGAAGGGACCTTGGGTCAAGTCACCTTGTTGTTTCCTTATCTTTGTTACTCACGTCTACACATGTCGACGATAGCTCAAAGTTCCTATCGAAGAAATCTATGAGGATTTTCTTCTGAGGTATTTGTCCCGAGATAGAAACTTTGATGGCTATTCTTTGACTCATGTCAACTAACATCCATTGCACTTCTCTGTCGCTAAACCATTGTGGTTTTCATGGACCCCCTACAGGCGGTTTAGTGGCGAGAGGGGAGGGTGTCCCTCTTTTAATTTACGCCATTGATCTCCCTGATTGATTGCTTTGGAAATACCACCAATAGAAAAACCTCTTTTTTCTTTAACCCTAGGGTGAACATGGCCCTCTGCAATTTATTTGATGGAGTTGAGAGGACACGTACCACAAATCCATCACACAAAGCTTCCCACTATATTTCAATGATATGCTTCACCAATATGTTCCACTGAATTTGGAAAAACACCAAATTTTCACCATTTTGGATTTATCACCAAGTTTAGTTGTGCAACCTTTGACTTTTGGGTTCCTTATCTTTGACTAGAATCAACTGTTAATCTAGGATTCCATTTGCAGACTTCCATATACCACTAGAAATCTCTTTTAGAGCTCTCTCTATTTGAGTAGTTAAGAACACCACTTGATATGATCTATTGTACTAGAAATGACTCCAAAGTATTTGTTCCTTAACAATCTTTTCCTTTTCCATCATCTTCTTCATGTTTTCCATCAATGACAACATATTTCTAACATTCTCCCCTTTTGGCATTGATGGAAACACCATAAATAAACATATGGAAACATCACAAAAGAACAAGAATGATTGCAAAATATACTTCTTACTTCTCCTTCTTCTCTCTTCTCTTTCTTCTCCCCATGTGGGTTCTTCCCCCCTATGATGCACTTCTCCTTTTGTGTACTTCTGCTCCATTTTACTTCTCCTTTTTTGGTGTTAACTCTCCCCCTTTATTTTGTTTGAGGTACTTCTCCCGCTTTGACATAAATGGAAAAGAAACTAATGTTCTTCCCTTGTCAAAAATATACCCCTATATTGTTTTCCTATGGACCTGAAAACTTTCATCTCATATGATGAGTGCTTGTTGGTTTCCTTTCTTCCTCTTAAGGAAGATCTAGTGGAGGGAGTCAAGAGGAACTAGTCCCAATCATTGCCTTAAATACTCAAATTGATCTCTTGGGAGAGGTTTGTGTTAGAAAATTATATATTACGGAGCAATGGAACACATAAAATATTGCAGAAATATAAACACAGAAAACGCACAAAACAAGAGAGACACAGATATACGTGGTTCACCCAGTTTGGGCTACGTCCACCCCAAACAGCCAGTCCTTCCTTTCTATTATCCAGCAAAATGAAGAGACACAACCTACAGCAAATCCGTTGTAATATCCTTTGCTTTCTCTCACAGTCTCACCTCTCTGTTTCTCGCTCACAGAATACACATCTATTTCACAACCTCAAATACAATACCCTCATACAAAGAGAGGGGTTTCCTTCTAGGGCAAAAAACCCTAAACTAAACATAAGTTCTATCGTTAGATCATCTACCTAATGAACCGCCCAGATTGACTAGAAATTACTATACTTTTACAAGGCAATTTTACAGCTGTTTTTAGCTTCGGGGGCGCTGCCCCGAAACCCCCCGCCAAAGGGGGGGGCTCCCAAAGGTCGCAGCCGCCCCCCCTGGACCCCCCCTGCAACAAATATTTTACGGGCGGCAACCTAGGGTCCTGTGTGGTGATACCTTTGAATATAGAAGATAATCAAGCTCCACACCCAACAATCTCCCACTTGGAGACTGATTGTAGCAACTCCACCGCTGCTCCATTTGTTGGACAATGACTCCTCTTTGGACCTGGCTGTTTCTCATCTTCATCGTCATCCTTGAAGACCAACTGAAACTGAGCATATTCTCAGTTTCTCCCTGGTTACAACTTTTGTTAGCATATCTGCATGATTCTGGCTAGTGTGTATCTTTTCCAGCTTCAACTCTCCATCTTCCAACACTAATCGTATGAAATGGTACTTGAGCTGTATGTGTTTAGTCCTAGAATGAAATGCTGAGTTCTTTGCAAGATGAATGGCACTTTGGCTATCACTATATAACGTGCCCATATCATGCTCTTTACCCAATTCACCCATAAACCTTTGTAACCAAATCATTTCTTTACTAGCCTCTGTAGCAGCAACATACTCTGCTTCTGTTGTTGAAAGTGCAACAACACTTTGGATTTTTGAAATCCAACTGACAGTTGTTCCACCAACAGTAAATACATATCCTGTAGTGCTCCTCCTGTTATCCCTGTCACCTGCCATATCTGCATCAACATATCCCTGTAGAGAAATGTTTGTACCACCAAAGCATAATGCTTGATTTGTGGTACCTTTCAAATATCTGAGAATCCATTTCACTGCCATCCAATGTTCCTTTCCTGGATTGTTCATGTACCTGCTTAAAACTCCCACTGCATGTGCAATATTAGGCCTTATGCAAACCATTGCATACATTAAGCTTCCAACTGTTGATGCATATGGAACTTTAGACATATAATCCATGTTCTCTTGGGTCTTTGGGCACATTTCCTTACTAAGTTTGAAATGGCTAGCAAAAGGTGTACTAAATGGTTTTACATTGTGCATATTAAATATTTTCAACACCTTTTGTATGTACTCATTCTGAGACAATGTTAATTTGCGATTTTTCTTGTCTCTAGTGATTCTCATACCAAGGATTTGTTTTGCAGCTCCTAAATCCTTCATTGCAAATGAATTTGCCAATTTTCTTTTGAGTACATTTATTTCCTGCATGTTAGATCCTGCAACAAGCATGTCATCCACATACAATAACAATATAATATAGTTGCCATCATTTTTCTTTTTCAGATAAACACAATGATCAGAGTGACATCTAGTATAACCTTTTTCAGACATAAACTTGTCAAATTTTAGATACCACTGCCTTGGAGCCTGTTTTAAGCCATACAAGCTCTTCTTCAACCTGCACACTAGTTTCTCCTTCCCTTTCACCTCATATCCTTGTGGCTGCTGCATATATATCTCTTCCTCCAAATCCCCATGGAGAAAGGCTGTCTTTACATCTAACTTTCTTCTGTGCAAACCCCTTCACCACAAGTCTAGCTTTGTACCTCTATTTTCCTCCATCTTCTTCATTCAGCCTGTAAACCCATTTATTCTTCAATGTAGTTTTTCCTGCAGGCAACCTGACTAAATCCCAAGTCTGGTTATGCATTAAGGAGTCCATCTCTTCTTCCATGGCTACCTCCCACTTCTTCCTGCTTTCAACCTGCATTGCTTCTTCATAACATTCGGGTTCACAAGAATCAGTCAACAATAAATAATATAATGAAGGAGAGTATCGTTCAGGGGGTCTACTTATCCTGGTAGATCTTCTAACACCACTTTCAGGTGTTTGGGGTGCCTATTGCTGTTGTGGTGATTGTTGTTGTTGATTATTATTATTTTCAGGCACCTTTACCTTTTCAGTGATTTCATCAAGAACTGTATATTCCTTGTTTTCTTTTTCCTATTTCTTTTCCTGCAACTGATTCTTATACAAGACCTTTTCATTGAATATTACATCTTTGCTCCTAATGATTTTGTGATTTTCGTAATCATATAAGTGATAACCAAAATCATTAACACCATATCCAATAAAGGTACATTTCATTGACTTTGCCTCAAGCTTTGTTCTATTTTCTTTATCAATATGGACAAAGGCCTCACAACCAAAAGGCTTTAAAAAAGAGTAGTTTACCTTTTTACCTGTCCATGCTTCCTCCGGAACACCACCATCCAAGGAACTTGAAGGCCCTCTGTTTATTAGATAAACAGCAGCATCTGCCAAAAACTGTAAAGGCAATCCTGCATGCAATCTCATGCACCTTCCACGCTCCATGATTGTTCTGTTCATCCTTTCTGACACACCATTTTCTTGTGGTGTTCTTGGAACTGTCTTCTCTCTGCGAATTCCATGTTCTGAACAGTACCTATCGAACTCTTTGCTGCAATATTCACCTCCATTGTCTGATCTAAGACACTTCAATTTCTTTCCTATCTCAATCTCAACCAAAGCTTTCCATTTCTTGAAGGTATCAAATACATTAGATTTATTCTTAATACAATAAATCCAAGTTTTTCTGGTTACATCATCAATAAAAGTAACATAATAACAAGAGCCACCGAGAGATGATACCTAAGCAGGTCCCCATACATCTGTATGTACAAGCTCTAATTTTTCGCTCTTCTTTTCTTTCCCAACTCTGAGAAATCTGACTCTCTTCTGTTTTCCATAAATGTAATTCTCACAGAAATCCAAATCAATATTCTTCAAACCCGGCAACAAATTCCTTGAGTGAAGAATCTTCATCCCCTTTTCACTCATGTGTCCGAGCCTATGATGCCATAATGTTGCATCTGCTCCTTTGGAAGTTAAAACATTAACAGAGTTAGAAATACCATTGCATAAATACAATGTACCAACCTTTTCGCCTTTTTCTATTACCAGGGCTCCTTTGGTGACCTTCCAAGCTTTATCTGTGAAAGTTGTCACACAACCTTCACCGCCTAGTTGCCCTGTTGAAATCAGATTTTTCTTTAGATCTGGAACATGCCTTACCTCCTTTAGTAGCCATTGATTTCCATTCTGTTGTTTTACAAGAACCTTACCCATTCCAACGATTTTACAGGGTTTATCATCACCCAGACGAACTTGTCCAAAATCTCCTTGAACATAGTCATGAAAGTATTTCTTATCAGGTGTGGCATGGAATGAAGCCCCTGAATCTACCACCCAGGAATCAGTAATATTTTCGAAAGAAAGAATCAAAGCATCTTGTAACACCTCACCTGTCACATTTGCTTCATGATTGTTTTCTTGTTGTGCATCTCCTTCTTTTCCCTTCCGAGATCTACAATCTTTCTTTAGGTGTCCTTTCTTTCCACATTTCCAGCACACTATCCCCGATCTGGACTTGGATCTGCCTTTCCTTGATTTACTGCGATATCCTGAGCTCTTTCCTCTTTCCATTTTTCTTCCTCTAGACTCTGCACTCAAAGCATTTCCCGATGTCTCACCAGAGCTTTTCCGTCACATTTCCTCGCTAAGGATAGCACCGGCAACATCATCAAACTTTAAAGTACTAGATCCAGAAACGGAGTTACTAATGGCCATTACCAAACCATTCCAACTTTCTGGTAATGAGCACAAGAATAACAGAGCTCTAACTTCATCATCAAAGTTTACCCCTACAGAACTTAACTGACTTGTAACTGTATTAAAATCATTTAAATGGTTTGCAATAGATCCACCTTCCGACATATTCATATTAAATAATCGTTTCATAAGAAATACCTTGTTTGAGGCCGAGGGTTTTTCATATAGTTTCGACAACGTCTGCATCAAACCCTCTGTCGTGGTTTCCTTCAAAATGTTGAAGGCGACTGACACAGCAAGGCACAACCGTATTGTTCCGAGTGCCTTTCTATCGAGAAGGTTCCATTCTTCGTCTTTCATACCCGTCGGCATCTTTGTTTTTCCGCCCAATGGTAGGTATAGATCTTTCTGATACAAATAATCTTCCATCTGCATCTTCCACAGCGAGAAGTTTTGGCCGTTAAATTTCTTGACCCTAAACTTACCATCTTCCGCCATTGCTCCCACTCGAACCAGGAACCCTTCTTTCGTGCGAGTTTATCAGCCAAATAGACCTTCGGCTCTAATACCAGTTGTTAGGACTCTGGACACCACATATCTCCACAATGGTATGATATTGTCCACTTTGGGCCTAAGCCCTCATGGATTTGTTTTTGGGCTTTACCCCAAAAGGCCTCATACCAATGGAGATATTTGTCCATCCTTATATACCCATGATCCTCCCCACTTCTAGTCAATGTGGGACTTTGGTCGTATACCAACAGTTTGGTGAATGTATTAGCTACATGCTATTTTGTAGGTACATACTCCAACTTGACAATCTTATTTGCAACTTGCTCTCGAAAGAAGTGGTACTTGATTGGAATATTCTCAACCATGAAACAATACATTCACCAAGAAAGAAATCACCACCACTAGTGCTCTTTCGATCATATATATCACCTGCACAATCAACACAAGTGAAAAAAGTTAGTGAAAAATATTTACCTCTAGGGTACCAAAGTCCATAGTCCATTGTGGTTCTCAAATATCTCAGAATCCTCTTGGCTGTTAGAAGATGACTCTTTCTGTGGGCTGCTTGAAATCTTCCAACAATACCAACTTCCTGCATGATGTTTGGTCTTGAGGTTGTCAAACATATGAGTCTACTAATGATAGATATGTATAAATTCTGGTCCACCTCTGGTGATTCATCAATCTTGTTGAGCTTTCAACTTGTAACCATTGGAGTCCTTACCAAAGAACATTCCTCCATAATGCATTTCTTCAAAACTTCCTTGACATACTTACTTTTTGAGATAAATATTCCCTTCAAGTATTATGAAATCTCTAAACAAAGGAAATAATAAAGTTCTCCAAGCATAGACATCTCAAATTCAACCTTCATATTAGCTGCAAACTGACAAGTTAGAAAATTTAAATCATTGAAAAATGATATCATCAACATAGACAACCACCAATAACAATTTTCCATCATTATTTTTCACATATAAATTGCTATCAGATGCAACTCCTTTAAAACCACACTCGAGAAAATAAATATCCAACTTGGAAAACCAAGCTCGTGGGGATTTCTTAAGACCATACAAGGCATTTTTCAGCTTGTAAACATAATCAGGCTTATCTATCAATTGAAAACCATCTAGCTATTAAATGTAGAATTCTTCCTGCAATTCTCCATTTAAAAAAGTAGATTTGAAATCAATATGATATTTCTGGAATTTCTTCAAACTAGTAAAAGATAAAAACATTCGGATTGCCTCTAATCAAGCAACAAGAGAAAAGGTTTCATCAAAGTCTAACCCTTCAATTTGTGCACAATCTTTGAAAACTAACCTTTCTTTACTTCTTACCACTTTACCATATTCATTCAATTTGTTCCTGAAGATCTACTTAATGCCAATCACATTCTTGTTTGTTGGTCTAGGAACAAGTTCCCATGTCTGAATTTTCTCAATCTAAGCAAGATCTTCATGCATGCCTTTTAACCAATTATCATCTCGGTTGGATTGAGAAAATTCCTCTGGTTACATTATAAATAACAGAGCTACATGCACTTGTGTAGGGGGATTTAACAACCTTCTTCTTGTTTGGAAACCTAAATTTAAATCACAAACAATTTGGTCAATTGGGTGATGTTTTTGCACATACCTTGTAGGATCTTTGGTTTCAGGACTGAGGGGATCTTCATTATCTTCATCTAAAGGTGGCTCTTCATCCTTCTTATCACTATTGATTGGATCATTTGAGTTGGTATTTACTGGCTGATAGACTTCAGATTCAATATTCTCATCTACTTTGACATCACTGTAGTCAATTATCCTCTTTGTATTCTGGTTGTAGCATCTACAGCCCTTGCTATTTTGAGAATACCCAAGAAAAATACCTTCATCATCTCTTACATCAAACTTACCAATATTTTCATCATTCCTTTTCATATAGAATGTGCTTCCAAACATTTTTAAAAGCTTAACTATCACGGGTTTTCCATACAAAAGCTCATTTGGAGTTTTGTCCACTGTTTGGTCTGAAATGAGATTTGTTTAAAATCACCATAGATGTATGAACGCCTTCAGCCAAAATATATGTTGAATATTTATTTCTCCAATTATGGCTCTAGCTAACTATTGAATTGATCTATTAGCTCTCTTTGTTACATCATTTTGTTGTAGAGTCTCTGTTATGGTAAGTTTCCTTTTGATGCCACGTTGCTTGCAAAAGTCATCAAATTATTTTGAAGTAAACTTAGTTCCATTATCAAACCTTATGCACTTAATTTTTACAGTTTGTCTCATTTTTAGGCATGGCCTTAAATTATTTAAAGTCAAAGGCCTATGATTTTTCTCTTAAAAATGAAACGCACATCATTTTGTTGAAATCATAAATGATAAGCATGAAATACAATTTACCTATGGGTTTCTAAGTTATTGAAGATCCACATAAGTCCATATTTTCTAATTACAATGGACCGTTTGATGATTTCTTCTTGGAATTGAATGGTACTTGTATTTGTTTACCAATATGACATTACTTACAAATAGTATTCTCAAGATTTGGCAGATCTCTAACAATGTTCTTCTTGCCCAATTTGAAAATCTGATCAAAATTCAGATGTCCAAGTATTTTATGCCACAACCAACTCTCATTAATATTTGAAAAACAACACCTCATTATCTTATTTTTTAGGACATAGACATTATTTTCTATTCTTACAACTTCAACTAATATTTCTCAAGTGCCTGCAGACTTGATTTGACAATTTTTAACTTTGAGCAACACATCATAACCTTGGTCACACATCTAAGACACACCGAGTAAATTACACTTCCACCCATCAACAAACAACACATTCTTGGCTTTACCTCTACCATTTTCTAGGTTGAAAACTCCTTTACCAATAATCTTACCAAGTGCATTATTTCTTAAAGTTACATTTCCTTTCTCAATTAGTTTCCATGATAGAAACTTACTTTTGTATCCTAACATGTGCCTATAACTACCACTATCCACATACCAATGAGTTCCTTCATTATGAGAATATAAGACAATATTATATTTCTTTGTATTCTCCTTTTCTTTCCAGACTTTGGTTTCGTGATTTGTTTGCTTGATAGTTGGATCAAGCCTTCTATTTCTAAGTCTACAATCAACTGCTCTATGGCCAAAATTATGATAGTTATAACATTGAATCAAATTATTCAATGGAGTGAATGGATTGTTGTACTTGGATCTATTCATCCTTTGTCTAATTGACTGATTATTTGGATGGTGATTTCTTCTTCGTGGCCTAAGTTGTCTAAATGACAGATTCACCCTGCAATTTGATGCCTTATGCCCATAATTTGTGCATGTAAAATAACAACTTGGAAAAATATCTTCATACCTGGGATAAAATAAATCTCTAAACACTCGTTGAGTGGCTCTCTGATAAATTCGATTTTCCACTCCAATTGTTCTTCCCTTGTTTTGTGAGATTATATCTGATGTTTAAGTTGCCCCTCTTATTTATCTACGCCTGATTAGTCTTTTGTTGCAAATTGGGTTACGTGTTGCCTTTGTCTCTTTGTTTTTGAGTTGGATCTCCTCTTACTGCGTTGTCTCTACATTTTGTTGCTTGCACAAAGGTAATCACTTTTTTTCCCTTTAATTCAGCTGTTGAGTTTGACTCAACCTCAAATCCAAGACTAGTTATGTTATTTGAGACTCTTTGTGCTTCAAGAATCTCATTGAAACTTTCAATCTCTTTTCCAAATTTATCATTAAAGATCAACTAGGTTTTTGCCTTCTCTAGCTCTTTCCTTAGCAAAACAATTTATCCTTAAAGCCTTTCACATGCTCGATTTTTCTCACTAATTTGTTGATTCAAAGTTTCTTGAATCTTCTTACCTTCTTCAATTTGTAGGAGTAGAGGTTCAATGGCTTAAGCTTTGTCTTTGATCAACAATTCCTGTTGATCTTTATTTTTCTTACTCAGCCTTTGAAACTCTTCAAGAGCACTGACCATATCTCCTTCTAAGTCAACTTCGGGCTCTTCTCCATAAAAATTAATAGATTCTATTTCGAGATTATCTATGACCATAAGCATAAATTCCTTCGTAATTTCATTATATTTTTCCTCATTTGAAGATTGGTTTCCTTCACTTTTAGAGGATTTGACATCTTGGGTGTAGAAGCTTTTATTTTTAGCCTTCTTTATTTCCTTTTGAATTTCCCTAAATGTTTCTCTAGGGTCATATTCTTTCTTCTTATTTTCAAGACACTTGGAAGCAAAGTGACCAACTTTACCACAGTTAAAGCACTTGAAAGGTAGCTTATCTTTGTACTTTCTTGAGCCTCTCTTGAGCTTCCTCACCAAGTTAGCTTCCTCTTCATTTGATTCACAACATGAATCATCATGCTCTTCCTGAAACCATGGGATTAAACCTATTAGGGAGATATCTCAACACATTTTCAACTACTACAGGCTATTCTAACTTTTCAATAATACCACATATAGTGTTCACAACCTCATCAACTCTAAGAAAGTATTTGACAATATCTTCATCATCATGCATATTCAAATACTCAAATTGCATTCTAATACCTTGAAGTTTTTCTTTCTTGACCTTATTGTCACCTTCATAGTAGTTTCTCATCTTGTCCCAAATAGATTTTGTATTAGAGAAATCCATGACCTTGACTAGTTCTAATTCAAGTAGGCTAACAAGAAGGGCATTCATAGATCTATCATTACACGTAAATTCCATCTTCTGGTCTCTTGTAATAAATCTTGGAGGCTTTGATGTTCTTCTTCCATTGCATCCCATACATCAACTCGAAGTGATTGAATATAGGTTTTCATCCTTACTTTCCAAAAAACATTGTTTGTTCCATTGAACATAGGTGCCCTATTGGTGTATCTTCCTTCCTAGTTTTCCATGGTCCTCGATCTTTCTTCCAGTTGTTAAACTGATATGAAGTAATCTGGTTTCTTTGATACCGATTGTTAGAAACCAGAACAATACTAAGAGGGGGTTTGAATCAATATTGTAGGAATTTTAAAACTTTCTTTTACTAATGCATAATACTAGGACACCAATAAGTACTTCATCAATAATTCAAATCAATATCAAAATAATCAATACAAGAAGCACAAATACTACACATAGGTTCTTCAAAAAATTTATTCAATTTACTTCACAAGGGAAAGCTTCTACTTGTTGTTACAAAGTTCTTTGGTTACAATCGGAAGGAAGCTACTACTCCCTAATTTATCATCCACCATTAAAAGGATCTACAAAACCTAGCTATTTACTAGCCATTACTGGAAGGAGCTACAACCCCTTATTAGGAAGCTACCACTTACTTGACCTCAATGATTCATGTTTCATATAATTTTTAGACTCAAATCATGAAGGCCACTTCCTTTCATAAACAATTAAATTTATCACTTCAAACACTAATTACAAACACTATAAAATCACCTTCAACAATCTTTGATTACTAACCAATCCATCACCATCCACCTATAAACCATAAACTCTAAAAAAATCACACCAAATTTATTATGTTTATAAAGAATTATGACTAATATTTTTAGATCTTTGAGATTTATTCATCTTGAAATTGAATTTCACTTATAAAAGGTTTTGATCTCATTAACTTGTTGTTTTTCTATTTTTGGAATGTCCTCTTGATGTGCACAATAATTCTTCAATCTATGATTTGTTATCTCCATGAGAAAAACTAAGTTTAACTGTCATTTTCCGCCATTCTAGAATTTTATAGGTTTTAGCAATGTTTCTTCTAAATTTGGTTGACTCCAAATTTAACGAATTTGTGAAAATTTCCTCGAAATATGTTCATTATTCCATATTGGTTCCAAATCATTCATTCCTTTTTTTAAAAATTTATGCACTTCCTGTTTGGTTCAAACATCCAAATATGGCATAATCATAAAATTTCACCAATTTTCCGACCCATTCACACATCATATAAGCCTGAGCACTTTTAACATAGAACCTCCACATATAACCTCAATTGGGTTCCTCTATTATAAGCCTCGAGGGATTTAACCATTGTTTATTCAACCTTCCATTCTCTTGGTCTTCCATCTGCATAGAACATGGCACTGGTCCATACTGAAGCTCCCAACCTTAATCTCTTGACGAAAACTCATGAAGCACCCTTGTTTTTTGTTGAGAATTGTTTCTTTCAAGAATTGTTTCTGCAGGTCCACCAAGCTTCTACAGCGACCAATGAAAATATTGCTAGGATGAATTGTCTACCACGTCATCTTAGAACAGAAATGTTGTCACATGCTACCATCAACTTCACTATCTCGCGACTTCCGTCTTCTCGGAACTTTCCACTAAGGACACTCGGTAAAAATTCTAAGATTATTTCTTGTAAGGAGGTTTCTTCTAGGGTCAGTTTTCTCTGAGATTACGTGTCCTCGGGGACCACCTACTTGACACATGGACTAGCCAAAAAAAATTAAGATGCCACCTCAATGCCACTGTGTCCTAGAGATAATTTTTATTTCTCAAATTTTACTTCTTAGACTTTACTACCTATCTTTTTAATAACCTTCGAGATATTTGCTTCCAAGAACTATTTATTTTGAGAATAAATTCTAACAATCCCACCTGTGCTCCAACATACCTGCCAGTTTTCTTCCACCTCTACAAGGATTCCATGTGTCTTTCGTTGAGTGGTACCATGTATCACCCATTTTTGGTCCACTTAGGTACCTAAAAATGCAAAATCTACATGCCACATGTCACCTTCTCATCAGAGCCATGTCATTACTGATGTCATCATGCCATTGTGTCTCCTACTTCATCTCTGTGAGCCAATAAAATCATGCCATTTATCTTTATTCAATTCGTCCATGTGGTCAAGGGTATGGAGGAGGAAGGGGTAGCCAAGTCACCTTGTTGTGTCCTTATCTCTGTTACTCGCCTATGTAGATCTCTGTAATAACTCAAAGTTTCTCTCAGAGAAATCTCTAATCTTATGAGATCTCCATCTCAATATGGAAACTTTGATGGTTATTCTCCAACTATTTTCAACTAACATCTATAGCACAAATTTGTTGTTAAACCATTGTGGTTTTCAGAACCCCCATGGATGGTTTAGTGGAAAAAGGGGAGGGGTTCCTACATTTAATCTACATCATTAATCTCCCTAATTAGTTTTTTGGGGAATACCACCAATAGTGGAACCTTATTTTTCTTTAACCCTTGGGTGGACATGGCCCTATGTAATTTCTTTGATGGGGTTAAAAGGATGTGTGGTGCACATCCATCATAAAAATATTCCCACTATATAACATTTCTCGCTCTGCCAATCTGTTCCACCGAATTTGACAAATCACCAAATTTTCACCATTTTCGATTTAACACCACGTTTTGCTATGCATCCTTTGACTTTGGGGTTCCTGATCTTTGACTAGAAATAACTTCTAATCCAAAAATCCAGTTGCAAAATTCCATATACCATAGGAAAGTTGTTTTAGAGATCTATCCATTTGAGAAGTTTCCAACAACACTTGAAATGATCTTTTGTACCTGAAATGGCTCCAAAATATTTGTTCCTTTAGCATATTTGTCTTTGCCATCATGTAATTCTCCTTTTCCATCAATGGAAACATATTTCTAACACTCCCTTTTTTGGGATTATAAACACAAGGGTTATATTTTGTGAGTTTAATATTGTTGTCTCCCTTATTTACTTTTCTATAGTTTATAATTATTGAATAATTGCTTAGTAATCATTGTTATGCTAGCTAATTACATTTCATGATGACTTATAGTGGAGGTATGGTGTCTAAAACATTTGGTCCACTTGGCACCAAGAAATTAGGCTAGGAAAAAGGAAGGTTTGACCTAGTGAATCCTTCATAAAGTGTGCACAAACAAATTTTGATTTGTTGAGGATGTGAATTGAAGCACTCTACCAAGTTATGGGATAGATCATGGCTTAGATCTCAGGATAGATATCAACTAGTAGGAGAGTGTCTAAATGGGTGGTCTTAGGTATCTAGTAGATTCAACTCATCACCAAATACTAGAAATAAAAGAGAATATGCAATAGGGGACCCTATGTTATTATCTAATTAACCCAAAAAATAATAATATAAAGAATAAGTAATGTCATGCATTCAGAATGTTATCACCAAAAAATGATCACCTAGCCATTTCTAACTAGGTGGATTGAAATATACTATGTAAATTTAATTTTACCATAGTAAAATCAATTTCACTGTGGAAAATAATTTAGTAAACCACTTTTATTAAATTATTTTCTGATTTAAATAATAAAAAAAAACCCATGAGAATAATCAGATAAATCATTATTTATTTAATTTTCACTAGGAATAATTATTAAATCATTATTTAGGTAATTATTCATTGTCACATTTGACTAAATCCCTTTGGAATATTTAAATAAATCACTATTTATTTAATTTTCCTTATTTATGTTATTAGAATAATTATTAAATCACTATTTAATAATTATTTTGATTTCACACCATCCTTAATTCTCCTGAAATAATCAATAAATCATTTCATTTGTTAATTATTTCTAAATAAATATATTTGACCATTTTAATTATCTTTTCCCTCTCCAATAAATATAATAAAGTATTCTAAGTGGTTAGATCTTGATTTGGTTAATATTATTTTATTATTCTCCGTTTTCAAGATTAACTCAATACTTTGTTATAAATAGAAGGGTTTTTCATTCATTCTTCACCATGATCATAATCATCGTCACCATTATCATCCTTTTTCTTTGAGCTCCCATTTTCAGTTCTCCACATTTTGTTTGGGTTTTTCACATATTGAGAGAGAAGATCATTTTATGAAGCATCAAGGACATCAAAGGACCCATCCCACAAAGGGGGACTTATAGACCTGTTGTCGCTTCAAATCGCACTAGTATCACAAGTGCTATAGGGGAGATAGAAAGCCTCCTAGAGACAACCTCTAGGTTGATTGTATAGCAGTGCCTAGGACATCTTAAAAACATGAGTTCATGAAAGGTTATATGTGAGGGGTTTGCAACACTCCAATTGTCACGTAATGAAAGATAATAAAGGGGCTTGGTTCATTCCTCCAAAGGTATGAGCTATGTATTTCAGGTACTTCCTCACACACACAGTTCCCAGAAGTATCACACAGAACAACAAAGGAGATTACTTCAAAGGGGATTACAACTTAATAGGATTTTTTGAGTAAATGAGAAAGGATTAGGAGAAAGCATAACTCACCGTATAGGGCCCAAAACATCCAGAATTCTATAGTGAACACATAGAGCCACAAGCAATGGGAAATTCTACACTTGTTTGAGTTACAAACAGAGATAATGGACTGAAGAGAGGATGGGTGCTATGAATCATATAGATAAGTTTAAAGATATAATTTCATCCTGTCATTCAGGCATATGCATTGATAAATCAACACACATGGATATGCAAGGAAGCATGAAATCATTTCTAGCAGCTATTATAACATGAATGCAGAGAAGAATATGAACATAATGGAATTAAATAGGAGGATAACATACTATAATAATTAGAAGGGGGAATCACCACCACCACCATTTCTTTGCTTAATCTGTTGGCATTATGATACAGGTGTTGTCCTTGATGGCAACTTACTAAGATGATGTTAAAATTGGAAACCAGGGAAAAAATTCATTTGGGTCATCTTATTCATGGCTAATAATATTTTTATTAGATTCCTCTCGTCGAGAGGTGTAGGATTGATATAAAGATCATCCAATTCTGATAAGTATTCATGGAGATATGAATTTATTTTGATTATGGAATTATTATCAAGCCGACCTACAACTCATGTAGGCTCAGAAGCCCAACAGTTGCATTTATTCACCCACCAACGTTGTGTATAAATATAAGAGGAATTTTCCTCATTTGGACTCACTCATCTCATCACATCTCTCTCTCTCTACTGCACAGATATGAGTCTCTTCTCTACTGCGCTGAAATGGGTCTCTCTCTCTCACACATGTGAAGCTGGAAGTTGTTGAATTTGAAGTTGCAACTGCAGAAGTAAAGATTGAATTGCGTGGCCTAGAAGATATCCTCATCTGAACTGCGCTGTAGGTTCATCTGAACCTCCTCTGAAAGCCGAAACTTTTGGTGGTGGAATGAAGTCAACCCGATGAACGGTTTGCAAGATATCGACTGCCCTAGTTTGAAGCCAGAAACTGCTGAAACTGAAGCTGCAACTGCAGAAGTAAAGATTGACTTGCGTGGCATAGAATATCTCCTCATCTGAACTGCGTTGTAGTTTCATCTGAACCTCCTCTGAAAGCCGAAACTTTTGGTGGTGGAATGAAGTCAATCCGATGAACGGTTTGCAGGATATCGACTGCCCTAGTTTGAAGCCGGAAACTGCTGAAACTGAAGCTGCAACTGCAGAAGTAAAGATTGACTTGCGTGGCCTAGAAGATCTCCTCATTGGAACTACGCTGTAGGTTCATCTGAACCTTCTCTGGAAGCCGAAACTTTTGGTGGTGGAATGAAGTCAATCCGACGATCGGTTTGTGAGATATCGTCTGCCCTAGTTTGATAATGAAGCCGCTAATGCTGATGCTGCTGATCTAGGGTTTGCTACTGCTAATATGAATCAGATTTATTGTACTATTTCTCTCTGCTGAATTATTGAAGATAAAAGAAGATTTGATCAAAGGGTTTCCCCACACATTGTGGGGTTTGTCCCTGGCTAGCCGCCACATCTTGTGTCTCTTGTCTTGGCTTGTTTTCTGTCAATCGTTTAATGTTCTATCTGCACTTTACTTTATGTACATGTGATTGCTAATCGGTGGAATATAATAAGAAAAAGAAGTAAACTGTTATAAGCATAGAACATACCATAACTTAACATGGTATCGGAGCTGAGGTGAAGACAAAGCCCGAGCAAGAGCAAGAGCAATCATCGAAGAGAATATTGGCAAGGCTATCCTAAAAGAACTATGGGGTCCTCAACATTCTTTCCTGCTGAAGACAAGCTCCGTGAGAAAGCTGACTATCACGGATGGAAGATGTGTATCAATCTAACCCTTGAGAATCAAGGAGTGTTGGATCATGTGAGAGGCAATATTGTTGTGCCTCCATCAAATGCATCCGCTGCTGCCTGGAACAAATGAAAAAATGGAGAAGTCAAAACAATAGAAGATCATACGGGACTCTATTGACACGCACTTGGTGGCCTACATCTCTGAACTGGACACCTCCAAGGAAATCTACGATAGACTGGTGAGTTTATTTAAAGTTAATGATGCAAATCAAGTTTTGTTTCTTAGAAATAAGCTGAGGGAATCAAGAAGGGTAAAGATGAAAGTATGCAAGCATACTTCTTAAGAATCACCGAGATCAAGAACGATCTCCTATCTATTGGGGAAACTATTACTGACAGAGAAATGGCACTCACACCTCTTGGAGGATTTCCATTTGAATGGTATGTGTTCAGGACTACTCTTTTGATCTATAATGTAATTCCTGGTTTCAAGGAATTAATGGCTAGATGCATTCAAGAAGAAACAAAGGAAGAAGTGCAAGAAATGCCCATGCCTAAAGGTCCTCCTGCTGCCTTTTCTTCTCATGCAAAGAAAAGAAATAATTCCGGGACTAAATCAAAAGGAAAGGCTGGACCTAAGGCTAGAAGAAAATGACGATGTTACATTTGCGATAAAGCAAGTCACTATGTATGAGATCATGAGCATCATGATGAATGAGATCATGGACATAAAGGGCAACATGAGATCATGGACATATAGGATAGCATAATGATGATGCACACTAGTTTGAGCAGAATTATGATGGATAAAATCATGGACATGGGCAGCATGATGATAATCATGATTAGAGAAACATGGTACAGTATGTAGTGGTGCAACTCGAAATCCCTCTGATGGCAATCAAAGGAATGACAAATTCAACAGCAAAGGTAAGAGGAGAGTTAGGAATCAAGGAAGAGGACAAGCATTCAAGAAGGCTAGAAATTCCAAGATGTATTAAATGCACCTGACCTCAAAAAGAACCTAGTGTCCATCTCGGCAATGGAAGACAAAGGCTACAAGGTAACCTTCAGCGATGGCAAGGTATGTATATGGAAAAATAATGTTAAAGATGCCTTTACTCTTGGGTTTAGTGTTGATTCATTATATCAAATTTATGGAAGTCCGCTAGGTGTCATGTCTTGTGACACAACTATTTAGTCCGAACTTTGGCATCGGAGGTTTGCCCACCTTCATTACAAAGCTCTACCCGATGTAAGACAGATGGTGACAGGGATGCCCAAATTCTGAGTAGAGAAAGAAGGTGTATGTCCAGGATGTGCCGAAGGAAAGCTCAAAAGGGGACCATTCCCCTCAAGCCAAAGCAAGACCTCCAATATATTACAATTGGTTCACTCGGGCATACCTGAGGTTGGCATTAAGAGGGAGACTACTACACCACATACTCCTGAGCAGAATGGTGTGGTGAGAAGGAAGAATCGCACGATGATGGAAGCTGTCTGAGCCATGCTACATGATCAAAGACTTCCGAAGTTTCTATGGGCTGAAACTACAATCACCGTTGTATATGTACAAAATCAATGCCCTCATCAAGCATTGGGTTCCTAAACTCCTGAAGAAATGTTCACCATCGGTCAAAGGGAAGTCGTGATTAGTCATGATGTCACCTTTGACAAAGATATGGCCCTCAGCAAGGTGGACAATCTGCTGACTTTGAGTAGCTCTCAAGAAGCCGACACCAGGGAACCGAAAGAAAAGGATGATGAATCAATGCCTGATGTAGAAGAACCCATGGATCCGATTGATCCTCATCCACATGAGCCTTCCTCTTCTAGGAAGAGGCCTTCATGGCTTAGGGGGATACTTGATGATGCTGAAGGACATGCTGCACCCTGAGGAACCTTCCATCAAAGTAAGAAACTTAACAGGTATCAGGGATACCTGACCATCATGAGCTCGATCATATAAAATGAACCTTCATCATTCTCAGATGTCATCAAGCATTAACTATGGAAGGATGCTATGACCATAGAATATGGGTCTATTATGGAGAATGATGTCTGGGAAGTAGTTCCCAGACCCTGGACAAGAAAATTGTTACTTCAAAATGGATTTACAAGATAAAGCATGCAGCAAATGGAAGTATGGAAAAGTATAAGGCTCATTTTGTTGCTCGTGGTTTATCCCAGAAGGGAGGTATAGACTATGATATTTGCACCTGTTGCCAGATATACGACCATCCGCTTGATCATAGCCCTTGTGGCTTCACAAGGATGGAACCTACATCAGATGGATGTCAAGATCGCGTTCTTACATGGTTCTATCAAAGAAGAGGTCTATGTGGAGCAACCTGAAGGATTTGAGATTTATGATTGAAAAACTCATGTATGCAGGTTGAAGAAGGCTCTCTATGGGTTGAAGCAAGCACCCTGAGCATGGTATGAGAGGATCGATAGCTACTTGATGAAGCTGGGATTCACTAGGAGTGAAGTTGATCCTAACCTTTACTTTAAGGTTGAAGATGAAAAGCCTCTCATATCGGTGTTGTACGTGGATGACCTCTTTCTAACAGGTGCAAACCCTCTCATTCACAAATGTAAGAGGGAGATGGCTTCTGAATTTGAAATGAAGGACCAAGGACTTGAAGTATGGCAGAAGCCAAGGGAAATTTTCCTATCTCAAGGAAAATATGTGGTAAAGATATTGGAAAGATTTGGTATGATGGACTGCAAGCCTGTGACTACCTCGAGGATCTTAACTTTTAGAAGTTATATGGTAGTGATGTCGGACCAGACTTGGGAAATGCCTCTGAGTTTCAAAAACTCATTCGCGTTGATGTTCTTAGTGAACCTCCATCCGAACATATGTTTTCCAGTCAGCATTGTGAGCTCATATTTGGTTGAGCCTCATTGGATTGATGCCAGGAATCTTCTGAGATGTCTTCAGGACACAATCTCTCATGGATTAAGATACACTGCCGGAGATGTGAGACTACTTGGATATACTGATGTTGATTGGGTAGGCAGTGTGGTGGACCGTAAGAGCACTTCCGGGTACTGTTTCACCTTGGGATCTGCTTCGATATCCTGGATGAGCAGGAAACAAAATTTGGTGGCTTTGAGCACCACCAAAGCAGAGTATATTGCTGCTAGCATGGCTTCTTGTGAGGCAGTTTGGTTGCGAAAGCTCTTCAGTGAGTTGTTTGGATTCACATTGGATACCACTGTGATCCTTTGTGACAACCAAGGTGGGATTCGATTATTGAGGAATCTCGTATTCGTCAATTGCTCTAGCAGATAGACATCATCTGGGATATGGTAAGTTGATGAGCAAGGAAGCTCCATCACATTAAGATGATGTACAGGTTGATACACCTTGTCAAAGCCCCGAGGAAAGATCTAATCTGTGATTTTCCAAAACGACTTGGAGTCGGCAAGAAACCTTTGTACAAGGGTCCTGCATGTTGCATACATTGAGCTCTGGGAGCTCTAAGGGCTTGCGGTTCCTACTGGAGCATCATATGACCACAGGGTGACTCACCCTCCCCTGGTGGTGCACACTGGAACAAGATGATTCGCTCTCTTGTGGGACAAGATGATTCGCTCTCTTGTGGAATAGGATGATTCGCTCTCCTGTGTAGCAGGATGATTAGTTCTCCTGTGAGGCCTGGATTGATGTGTTCTCCATGGTAGCCTAGATTGATGTGTTCTCCAAGGCGATTGTAGCAGGATTGATGTGTTCTCCTGTGAGGCCTGGATTGATGTGTTCTCCATGTCAATTGTAGCAGGATTGATGTGTTCTCCTGTGAGGACAGGATTGATTAGTTCTCCTGTCGAGGCATCCTACCCATGCAGTCTGGGACTCATGGGAAGTACCTCTCATCTGATCAATAAGCAGGGAAATGAAGTTAGGGACCATAGTAGTACCGATGGACGCATCGTTGTAACTACCGTACTCCCTACACTAGGATGACCTCCATTGATCTGGGATCAATGATACTGGTCTGGGACCAGTGGTAGGAGTTGTACCATACTATGACGCTGACTTCGGGTCGGTTGAGATTGGTCTGGGATCAGTGGTACATACTCTGAGACTGACTTTGAGTGAGTGGAGGATGATATTGGTCTGGGACCATTGGAGTTGTACTCACTATGATGCTGACTTTGGGTTGGTTGAGACTGGTCTGGGACTAGTGGTACATACTCTGAGACTGACTTTGAGTCAGTATGATACATCCTCGATCATTTCTTCTTCTTCATAATTCGGACAAAAGCATAGTAGAACAGAACAATGCAAGAGCAGAGCAAAACAGAACAAAACAGTATAGATCAGTGCAGGGCAGAACAAGACAAAGAAGAACAGGCAAAATAGAGCAAAGCAGGGCAAGGGTCAGGCTGTACAAGGCAGTGCATTTGATGGATGAATAGTAACGACCGATAGACAGATTGCAGATGAAGTTCTCCATGGTTGAGAGGGAGTGTTAAAATTGGCAACCAGGGAAAAACTTCATGTGGGTCATCTTATTCATGGCTAATAATATTTTTATTAGATTCCTCTCGTCGAGAGGTGTAGGATTGATATAAATATCATCCAATTCCGATAAGTATTCATGGAGATATGAATTTATTTTGATTATGGAATTATTATCAAGCTGACCTACAACTCATGTAGGCTCAGAAGCCCAACAGTCGCATCTATTCACCCACCAACGTTGTGTATAAATATAAGAGGACTTTTCCTCATTTGGACTCACTCATCTCATCACATCTCTCTCTCTCTACTGCGCAGATATGAGTCTCTTCTCTACTTCGCTGAAATGGGTCTCTCTCTCTCACACATGTGAAGCTGGAAGCTGTTGAATTTGAAGCTGCAACTGCAGAAGTAAAGATTGACTTGCGTGGCCTAGAATATCTCCTCATCTGAACTACATTGTAGGTTCATCTAAACCTCCTCTGAAAGCTGAAACTTTTGGTGGTGGAATGAAGTCAATCCGATGAACGGTTTGCAAGATATCGACTGCCCTAGTTTGAAGCCGGAAACTGCCGAAACTGAAGCTGCAACTGCAGAAGTAAAGATTGACTTGCGTGGCCTAGAAGATCTCCTCATCTAAACTGCGTTGTAGGTTCATCTGAACCTCCTCTGAAAGCCGAAACTTTTGGTGGTGGAATGAAGTCAATCCGATGAACGGTTTGCAAGATATCGACTGCCCTAGTTTGAAGCCGGAAACTGCTGAAACTGAAGCTGCAACTGCAGAAGTAAATATTGACTTGCGTGGCCTAGAAGATCTCCTCATTGGAACTGTGCTGTAGGTTCATCTGAACCTTCTCTAGAAGCCGAAACTTTTGGTGGTGGAATGAAGTCAATCCGACGGTCGGTTTGTGAGATATCGTCTGCCCTAGTTTGATAATGAAGCCGCTAATGCTGATGCTACTGATTTAGGGTTTGCTACTGCTGATATGAATCAGATTTATTGTATTATTTCTCTCTGTTGAATTATTGAAGATAAAAGAAGATTTTATCAAAGGGTTTCCCCACACATTGTGGGGTTTGTCCCTGGCTAGCCGCCACATCTTGTGTCTCTTGTCTTGGCTTGTTTTCTGTCGATCATTTAATGTTCTATCTGCACTTTACTTTATGTACATGTGATTGCTAATCGGTGGAATATAATAAGAAAAAGACGTAAACTGTTATAAGCATAGAACATACCATAACTTAATGAAGCATCAAGGACATCAAAGGACCCATCCCACAAAGGGGGACTTATAGACCTGTTGTCGCTTCAAATCGCACTAGTATCACAAGTTCTATAGGGGAGATAGAAAGCCTCCTAGAGACAACCTCTAGGTTGATTTTATAGCAGTGCCTACGACATATTAAAAACATGAGTTCATGAAAGGTTATATGTGAGGGGTTTGCAACACTCCAATTGTCACGTAATGAAAGATAATAAAGGGGCTTGGTTCATTCCTCCAAAGGTATGAGCTATGTATTTCAGGTACTTCCTCACACACACAGTTCCCAGAAGTATCACACAGAACAACAAAGGAGATTACTTCAAAGGGGATTACAACTTAATAGGCTTTTTTGAGTAAATGAGAAAGGATTAGGAGAAAGCATAACTCACTGTATAGGGCCCAAAACATCCAGAATTCTATAGTGAACACATAGAGCCGCAAGCAATGGGAAATTCTACACTTGTTTGAGTTACAAACAGAGATAATGGACTGAAGAGAGGATGGGTGCTATGACTCATATAGATAAGTTTAAAGATATAATTTCATCCTATCATTCAGGCATATGCATTGATAAATCAACACACATGGATATGCAAGGAAGCATGAAATCATTTCTAGCAGCTATTATAACATGAATGCTGAGAAGAATATGAACATAATGGAATTAAATAGGAGGATAACATACTATAATAATTAGAAGGGGGAATCACCACCACCACCATTTCTTTGCTTAATCTGTTGGCATTATGATACAGGTGTGTTCCTTGATGGCAACTTACTAAGATGACAAATCACAGTTCAAGCTCACAGAATGAAGAAAAAGAGATATATGCAGGTTCCCTTTGATAAAGACGCATATACACGTGGGTTAGCAAACCAAAAGGTGTGTATACGCATACACGCACTTTCATGCAAGGGAAGGCGCGTACATTGGGTTTTGGTCCATGGTATTTAGTCCTTGGTATTTGGACCTATGGTTTTGTACCATGGTATCTCGTTCGAAGTGTTGAACCCAGGTATTGGGTCCATGGTATTGATTCTCTATGGTTTTGGACCATGGTATTGAGTAAGGCCTAAGACTATAAAAGGAGGAGAAGATCATTAGGCAAGGACACTCAGAAAGTCTTGAATATCTGATGAAGTATGAGATCTAGTATGCAGATTATGGGTTCATGATGCTTTGCTTGATTTGAGGGTAGGAGGAATCTCAACGGTTGATGGAGAACAAGATCTAAGGATAGATTGGGATCCAATGGCTTGGAATGAATCATCTCTATATGGTTTGATCATGCTTATTCTAGATCTGTATACTGATGCATGTAATGTTCTGTAAATGTTATGATCTGGGTATGACTGATGTCTGAAACAGCTGCAAAGTTATGAGTAAATATTTGCAGATCTGTACGCAGGTTTGCTTTGGTAAAAGCGCGTATATACGATGGTTTGGTTCATCATAGTAGCATATACATTATGATATATGATATTTGAAGTTGCAGTTGGATCTAGTTATTGTTGCAGAGTTCTGTGTTCTGCTCTGTGTTCTGGTGATTGTGTTTTGTTGACAGGGTTTTAGTGCTTCAGTGTTGGGTGATTCAGAAAAGAATAATGCAAGTGTAGTTGATGGTTGTACAATATTGGTGATTGATTTTGTGCTTCAATGTTGTTGATGGGTCCAGTATGAAAATTGGATGAAACGTGGCCTTCAGATTATGATGTTTTGTTCCATGAGTATCCAGTTTGAAAATTTATGAAACGTGGTACCTGGAGAAAGAAAGAGAAGGTTGTAGCCTTCTGTAGGTCAGCACCTACGTACTAGTACATCAGCTAGTACAAGAGCTAAGGGGGTTGTAGCTCCCTTCCAGGAGAAGCTAGAGAACGAGAGAAGGTTGTAGCCTTCTGTAGGTCAGCACCTATGTACTGGTACATCAACTAGTACAAGAGCTAAGGGGGTTGTAGCTCCTTTCTAGGAGAAGCTAGAGAACGAGAGAAGGTTGTAGCCTTCTACAGGTAGAAGCCTGCGTACTGGTATAAGACTGCTCCAGTACAGAAATATTGTAAAAAGAAGTTTCTTATTAAAAAAAGATAGAGACAAACTGCAGCATGTGGTTTTCACCCACATTTGGTTTCCACCTTACATCATGGTGTTCATGTGTGCCTCTTGTGTGTGATGATCTGTTCTATTTTACTGTACTTTTTTACTGTTCATATGGTTAGTGAAGTTTAGATGCACTAACTAAAGATCAACATTTACTAGATTAACTGAATCATAAGTTTACTGGATATACGCTAGTTGCATTAGACACAGTTGCATGTACACGCGGGTTCCCTTAACTGAATTAGCGCATATAAATCTGAGTATGGAAATGAAAAATTTATTGATTTGCTAATATTGATTCACCCCGCCCCCCTCTCAGTATTATTTCCAACAATTGGTATCAGAGCAGATCCTTTTGGTAGAAGTTTGATCGCTTGAAGGAGATCCGTAGAACAATGGGAAAGAAGCTAAAGAAGAAAGCGCCTAAGAAGAAGAAGACATCTCAGAAGAACTATGACAGTGGAAGAATCGATTGGGGAATATGTGGAAGCAACACTTCAGATTTAGAACCACCTCAGAATGAAGATGAACAAGCAAAAGAGCTATTAGGTATGAGTTTGTTATTCTCTGGTGATACATTTCTCCATCCATTTGAAGATGATGAAAGTGATAGTGAAACAACTGAACTTGCTCTTATGGGTGAGGATGAAAGATATCAAATAGAGGCAGAATTTAAAAGGCTTACGGACAAAATTAGAGATCAACAAGATCTATTGCACAAAAGGGAATGTGTCTCCAAAGAAGAAGTTACCAAACTAAAAACTCAACTAGAGGAAGGAAACAAGGTAAGGAAGTTATTCAAGGAAAAGGAAGATCAATGTCAAAAGTTACAGGATGAAGTAACATCTTTACGAAATGAAGTAAATGAAAGGAGAAAAACAATCAAGAAACTCAGAGAAAGATCCAGTTACTATGAAAGTCTTGAAACTAAGATCCTCTCACTAAAAGAAGATCTTGAAGAATCAAATAAGCAGAATAAAGAACTACTCCAAGCTCTTGAAAAATAAGAAAATGAAGTTCTTAAATTAAGACATCTATTGGAAGAAGGAAGAAAAGCAGAAGGAATCATGAAGAAGCAGTATCTTGAAAAGGAAGAGTAACATCAAGTTGAGGTAAATATTCTAAATGGTAAATTAGAAGAAAAGGATAAGCTCTTACGATTTCAAGATAGTACTAAGATCTTGGATGATATTCTTAGTAGTCAAAGGTCTCCTGCTATCAAAACTGGTATTGGATTTCATGAATCTGTTGAAGGTGAATCTAGTCCAAAAAATAAGACAAGGAACTCTAATGCACAATCTGAAATGCTCAACAAGGAGATGAGAGGCCAATCCCATCAACAACCAAGGAAAGAAATTCTTCAAAGAAAATATTTTACTCCTCCGATGAATAATGTTGAATGTTATGTATGTCATAATCTTGGACATGTTGCAGCCAGATGCAGAAGTAGAATGGTTCAAGACCATCACACAGAAAGATCATCACATTCCAGGTACTTTAAGGGATATTGTTTTTCTTGCAATATGTTTGGTCACAAAGCTGTTGATTGCTACAGAAGGAATATGAAACATGTAAGATGTTATACATGTAACAAGCTTGGACATATAGCAAAGGAATGCAGGAACAAGGTACGAGAACCATACCAAAAGGAGAAAACATCATCACACTTGAAGATACGGAAGAAGAAGGAAGTACAGTCAGAAAGATGTGGCACAGCACAATGTACAAACATAACAAACTCAGAGGAAGCTGAAAGTGTAAAACTTCAGTGTTCTCAACCTCATATGCAAGTTTCATAAAGAGAAGTCGCGTATATATGCGAGTTAGACTCTACACAATCACGTATATTTCAGTTTGAGAAAAGAAGTGGGACAGGCTCAGGAGAAGGGTCTAATATGATTCAGTCCATTATTTGCTCTAGTTGATAATGGTTACAATCTACTGATGATGTGTAGCAATGTCTTGATACTTGTAAGATTTTTAGAAGTGTTTTGATCCTAACTTGATGATGATGATGCCTTGATACTTCTTGCTGATATATGCATGATCAGATCGGACAGTAAACAAGATGGCACAGGTTCAGGGGTAGCATATGCTTTTAATAATGCATTGTTGGCATTATCGTTAGTAGTCCTTGGTGATGATGGTTATATGGCTAAATGATACATATTGCTATGATATGGTTATGAGTTGTCCATGAAAAAATCTCATACGATTCTTGGGGTTACATAGTTAGTGTTCAGATCAAATCTGTGGTTGATTCTCTGATGATGCATATATGGTGCTTACATGGTGATCTTTATAAGGATAAGGAGAAGTACAAAGCTTGAATACACTTCTTCATTACTTGATGATGAGTCACTCACATGCTACTGTCAACATATAATATAGTTATGATGTAGGATTCCTATAGTTCTTGGCACTCACATGAATGAGGATTGTTGTTGTTGATGATATCGAGAAGTCTTGACAAAAGATCTTGAGCTCAAGATACATAGTACTAGATACAGTATGCTGGATACATGGATGATTACTCAAAATTGCATTGTTGGAGACATGATGATGATGAATTCTTACCTATATGATGATAGGTTGATACTTACATATGTTGATTGATGCAGATGTTCCCAAGTGATGATACATGGATGATATAAAAGATCATGCAGATCTTGATGATGATGTGTTGGCTATGATATTTTTCACATATGATATAATGTGAATGATTTAGTATGATATATGCAGAATTTATTCATGGAAGATCATGACAATGCTCAAGATCAAGAGGATGAATTGATGCAGACATACCTTGTCACAGGTTGATGTTATCTACACTAATGGAAAAATACAGGTTGTTGGTCTGAATGATGATTGATAAATTCTGCCGATGTTAGTTGTTCATGACTATCATAGTCTTGTCTGAGCTATTTAGTCTCTATGTCATGTATTTGCTTTATTATCAAGATCATGTAACGGCCTATCTTGGTTTCCCCACTATGCCTGGGATGGATGATGTAATGTTTTATCATGTGTAAAATTTGGGTGTATCCGCACTTGGTTGGGTGGATGAGTCAATCCCCACTTGGTTGGGAGATGGATGTATGTATGAGTCTTTGGTGATAGGAAGGTCATTTATGATGTATAGAGTCATGTTCTTCTCATAGAACATCTTTTTGCAGACCTTGCTTATAGTCAGGGGGAGCATGAATAGCACACTTCAGCATAGCAGAGATTTCAGCATGTACTCAGGGGGAGTATGGACAACGGAATGTATATCAAGGAAGAGAATATCTTGGTCCACCCTTTGCCCTTGATGTCAAAGGGGGAGAGTGACTTGGTATGATTGTTGCCATCAAGTCCAAAGGGGGAGATTGTTGGCATTATGATGCATGTGTTGTACTTGATGGCAACCCACTTGTAGCAGAACATCTCACTTATATATAACTAGATGAATCTACAGAAGAGAGATCAGAGGTGACAAAATACATGGGATGCAGGGCAACTCAAAGGAATCAGTCAGATGTAATGAACAATGACAACTCATTAAGATGACAGTCTCAGTATGGCAAGTTAACTTTGCCATTAAGTCCAAAGGGGGAGATTGTTAGCATTATGATACAGGTGTTGTCCTTGATGGAAACTTACTAAGATGACAAATCACAGTTCAGGCTCATAGAATGAAGAAAAAGAGATATACGTAGGCTCCCTTTGATAAAGACACGTATACACGCGGGTTAGCCAACCAAAAGGTGTTGATACGGATACACGCACTTTCATGCAAGGGAAGGAGCGTACATTGGGTTTTGGTCCATGGTATTTAGTCCTTGGTATTTGGACCTATGGTTTTGGACCATGTTATCTCGTCCGAAGTGTTGAACCCAGGTATTGGGTCTATGGTATTGATTCTCTATGGTTTTGGACCATGGTATTTAGTAAAGCCTAAGACTATAAAAGGAGGAGAAGATCATTAGGCAAGGACACTCAGAAAGTCTTGAATATCTGATGAAGTATGAGATCTAGTATGCAGATTATGGGTTCATGATGCTTTGCTTGATCTGAGTTAAGGAGGAATCTCAGCGGTTGATGGAGTACAAGATCTAAGGATAGATCAGGATTTAATGGCTTGGAATGAATCATCTCTATATGGTTTGATCATGCTTATTTTAGATCTATATACTGATGCATGTAATGTTCTGTAAATGTTATGATCTGGGTATGACTGATGTCTGAAACAGCTGCAAAGCTATGAGTAAATATGTGTAGATCTGTACGCAAGTTTGCTTTGGTAAAAGCGCATATATACGCTGGTTTGGTTCATCATAGTAGCGTATACATTATGAGATATGATATTTGAAGTTGCAGTTAGATCTGGTTATTGTTGTAGAGTTCTATGTTCTACTCTGTGTTCTGGTGACTGTGCTTTGTTGATGGGGTTTCAGTGATTTAGTGTTGGCTGATTCAAAAATGAATGATGCAAGTGTAGTTTATGGTTGTATTGCAATGGTGATTGATTTTGTGCTTCAATGTTGTTGATGGGTCCAATATGAAAATTGGATGAAACGTGGCCTTCAGATTATGATGTTGTGTTCCATGAGTATCCAGTCTGAAAATTTATGAAACGTGGTACCTGGAGGAAGAAAGAGAAGGTTGTAGCCTTCTGTAGGTCAGCACCTACGTACTAGTACATCAAGTAGTACAAGAGCTAAGGGGGTTGTAGCTACCTTCTAGGAGGAGCTGGAGAACGAGAGAAGGTTGTAGCCTTCTGTAGGTCAGACATAATCTGAAAGATCTGTCTGTGTAAAGTAATATAGTCTGAAATACAAGTCATTCTCTTACATATTTATGATCCAAATTGATATCACAAAGTTCAGACCCATTGGGTGAGAAATTCCAAAACCTTTGTATAATGTTTCTTTCCCCTATTTATAAGAACAAGGGAAGAGCTTGGGTTATAGTTAAAACAAATATCTTGGCCTGAGCTCTAGTTATCTACTAGACTAGCTGTCTCGGCCAGTGTAAGGCTTTGTTGCCCAAAGATTAAAATCGGGATCTGCTCCCTTTATTGGAAATAAGAAACTACATAAAATAATAAGAAACAAGAGGAAAATGGAGGAAGAGGTCCTTTGTGGTTCCTGTGAAGGCTTTTGATCAAGCCACATCTCTGTCACAATGCTCTTTTCGGCTGCTAAGGCGGTTCACTATCCATTCTCCTTTAAATTCCTTCGACGTTGACTCTGGATGCATGCTACAAGAGGGCCTTATCTTGAATGTGCCCATACCTGACTTGAATCCTCCATACTTCCATTCAACACCCAAATTCCGACCCATACGTCCTTTAAAGTTCTGTGCAATCCTTTTCGATGCTTTGATGCCCTTGGGGATGTGTTTTATGATGTAGCAAGTAGTCTCTTAGGTGCAGGCCTTTAACATAGAAATAAGATGAAATAGGCGAGCTCTGATTTCCCTTTAAGCCCTCATGCTTTCATCCCCTTTATACGACTTCCTTCATATGACTAGGGGATTGAACCAAGTGCTTAACCCTTTAGGTGCTAAGGCTTTCCACTACTATCTTGGGGGGCCTTTTCTTTGTAACACAAAAAGCCTTTGATACTTCTTTTACGTGTTGGTTGATATTCCAGATGCGAAATCTTTATAAAATATAACCCATGACATATAGCATTCGGGAGGATCCCCCACATATCACAATCGTCAGCCAGGAAGGAGTATCAATAGAGGAATAATATTTTACTTCATGCAATCATTGATCGTCAATCTACGGGGTGATGTCATCACTGCCATGTGTCACCCTATGAGTGGTGACACATGTCACGTCGAAATGGCCCTATAGGATCCTTGAAAATGCAGAATTTGAATGCCACGTGTCCTACGTACTAGCACGTCACTTCCGTATTACCACGTCATTGATGACATCAGTTTTTATGTCATAAATACGGGCCAATGGGATTGTGCCATGTGGCCCCTTGGAGGAGAGAGAAAATGGCCCACCCAGCTTTGGTTTTGCATGCATTTCCTTTGTTAAATGATTTAGGCCTTTCCCTGACGATTTAACATTGTATTGCAAATTGGCGATATCACAAGGTTCTTAAAGTTAGAACCTCACTGCCACGTCGATTGCCGATATACGGGATTTACTGCAGGATCGTGGTACTGCGGGATCTGCGAGATGTGGGATTGTTATATCGCGGGACTGTGGGACTGGGATATCGCAGGAATGCGGGATTGCGATACCACAGGATTGTGGGACTGCGATATTGTAGGAATGCGAGATGCGATATGGCCGATATATGGGATTGTGGGAATGCGGGATTTTCTATGCTCGGGGCCCTCCAATATGCTCCTCCCTTTCATTTCAAGGCAACAAAACCCCCGTCTTCAAACTGCTCTAACTTCTGACCTAGAATTCCATTTTTGGATTTCTATATATTGTTGAAAAGCTTATCACGAGAAATATTCAGTGGAGAGGGTACAATTTGATTTTGAGAGCTTCAGTGGCTTAGGAAATGGATACAAAATTTACTGCTTTTTTGCACTCTAGGCAACTGATAACCTTATGAAGCAGTGAGTGACAACATTGGATCCAACTAGGGACTGTGCCTTGCTGGCAAAGTGCTGAGAACGAGAAGACTAGTATTCTTCACCAATGGGGATGGAGTCATAAATATATGAAATTACGTAAAATCTCCATGAAACTTTGATTGCAGGGAGTCACTTCCTCCTCAAACTGAAATGCAAAAAAAAATAAAAATTGTAACAACTAGAAATTAAATGCTTAGCTAGTGAGCTTATTTATATACATTCCTACTTATGCACATGACTCAATTCACCCAAGTGAGTTCAAACCTCAAATGGAGCCAGGACAGCATTTGAGTACTAAACCTTATGCCTTCATGTTGCTGAAAAATAAAAATTAAAACAACCAGGCACCATGAAAAATATGCAAATGAAAAGCTTGATGCATGCTTTAGACATAACCTTTGATGTTGGCTTAAGAATATGGCCATGTACTCAGCCACATGGTCATGGAATGGACAAGGAAATTTTTCAGGCGCCTCTTTTCCATGAGCAGTCTGCTGACCAATATCCTCTTGGTCAGGGAAACCACAATTACTTACCAGTTCCTCAACCTTAGGTATTTCAAGAAAAGCTTGTTGCTGATATTTTACTCCCCATTCTTCAAAGGGCCAGCCCTCTTGGAAATATTCAATGGAATCTTCAGCTCCTGAACTATAAGATTCATAAACTAGAGGCTCTGCTTAGAATTCCTGGCAGTAATATTTCTGTGACAGACAATAACAAACTCAGCGTGGTCTTCCAGCTTTGGGTTCTCCTTGAAAAACATGTTGTTGGGAGCTTTCTCCCCACTTGCTGGTAAACAGATACTTCTGGACCTCTACAACCATCTCATCCTCCTCTGAATAGTATGCATCATAAATGGGAGGAGGTTTTTGATCTGGTTTTCCATGTGAAGGGTGTGCATTGTGAACTAGAGCTTGTTTATTAACCTTCTGGCCAACCTCCTTTTCTTGTGCAACTTCCCATGACTGAGGTTGTGGTGGCTCTACCTCACTTGACTCTCCATCAGAGTCATGGACATCATAAGAAGGAGAAACACCAAACTCGACTAAGTAAGCTCCCTTAGAGTTTATTTGCAACTCGATGATGTTTACTTCTTCTCTTTCTCGCTCATTAGGAAATGCTTCTTGATGTGAGTAGATATCTTCTTGGAATGGAGTCTCACACACATCTTCAACAGGGTCATTAACCTCGGGAATGTCTTCATCATCAAAATGTGCACAACAATATTCCAATAGAGCATTCGGTGGATTAAATCTTTTGAAATGTTGATAGAATTCTATATGAAAACATTTCAAGGAGGATATACTACCACGACGTATCGTTTTAAACTAAACTCTATCATCCTCATCTAAACAGCACTTGAAAAACTTCATTTGTACATCAAGAGAAATTTCATGTTGTTCCATGCATTCATGAAATTCTTTGAGGTGTTATTCAGGCCTTCTCTCTGTGTTCCCACTGAATCTAGGAAAATAGGTAATCCACTCACGAAATGTAGGGGCATGATTGGGATAACTATAAATAGAAGAGAAATCAAGTGGGGCAAATTGGTTGGCCAGAAATGCAGGAAGGGCCATCTTGAAAACCTCCCTATATGATTGATTTCATCTTCAAAAGTGGGGAGAGTTTTGGGAAGTTGTAGCATCTAAGTGAGTATGGGGTTGCTTGAAATCCATGATGATCAAATAGAGATATGGACAATGGAGTTGCCAAGATGTTTACCATAAGATTTACAGTGGAGTCATCAAGGTGAGAGATCTTCAACCCACACTTCCCTTGCTCACATAACAGAGGGAATGTAAAATTTTGTCGTACCTAGGGAAAAATATTCTAATCCGTTCCCCAGCAACGATGCCAAAAAGATGTTGTCGCTTCAAATAGCACCAGCAGCACAAGTGTTGCAGGGAGATAGAAAGCCTCCTAGATACGTCCTTTGGGTTGATTGTAGACGTGTGCCTAGGACATCTTAAATAGAGGAGTGCATGAAAGGTTATATGTGAGGGGTTTGCAGCAATCCAATTGTCATGTAATGAAAGATAATAAGGGGGCCTGGTTCATTCCTCAAAAGGTATGAGTTATGTATTTCAGGTACTTCCTCACACACAGAGTTCCCAGAAGTATCATATAGAACAATGGAGGCCAATTAATTCAAAGGGAATTACATATTAATAGGTTGTGTTGAGTAAATGAGAGAGGATTAGGAGAAAGCATAACTCGTCATATAGGGCCCAAAACATCCATAATTCTATAGTGAACACATAGAGATGCAAGCAATGGGAAATTCTACACTTGTTTGAGTTACAAGAAGAGATAATGGAATGAAGAGAGGATGGGTGCTATGATTCATATATAGAAGTTTAAAGATATAATTTCAGCCTGTCATTTAGACATATGCATTGATAAATCAACACACATGGATATGCAAGGAAGCATGAAATCATTTCTAGAAGCTATTATAATATGAATGCAAAGAATAACATGAACATAATGGAATTAAACAAGAGGATAACATACAGTAATACTTAGGAGGGGGAATCACCACCATTTCTTTGCATAGTCTAAAAGAATTGCCTGTGTAAAGTAATATAGTCTAAAATACAAGTCATTCTCTTACAGATTTATGAGCCAAATTGGTATCACAGAGTTCAGACCCATCGGGTGAGAAATTCAGGAACCTTTGTATAATGTTTCTTTCCCCTATTTATAAGAAGATGGGAAGAGATTTTGTGATAGTTAAAACAAATATCTTGGCCTGAGCTCTAACTGTTTGCTAGACTAGCTGTCTCAGTTAGTGTAAGGCTCTTTTGCCCAAAGATTACAACCGAGATCTGCTCCATTTCTTGGAAATAAGAAACTACATAAAATAATAAGAAACATGAGAAAAATGGAGGAAGAGGTCCTTTGTGGTTCCTGTGAAGTCTTATGATCAAGCCACGTCTCTGTCATCATGCTATTTTATGTTGTTGAGGCGGTTCACTGTCCATTCTCCCTTAAGTTCCTTCGGCGCCGACTCTGGATGCATGCTATGAGAGGGCCTTATCTTGAATGTGCCCATACCTAGATTGAATGCTCCATACTTCCATTCAACACTCCACCTACCGACCCATACGTCCTTTAAAGCTCTGTGCAATCCTTTTTGGTGCTCTGATACACCTGGGGATTCGTTTTATGATGTAACAAGTAGTCTTTCGGGTGTGGGCATTTAACACAAAAATAAGACGAAACAAGCAAGTTCCGACTTCATTTTAAGCCTTCATGCTTTCGGCTCGTTTCTACGACTTCCTTCATATGACTGGGGGATTGAACTAAGTTCTTATCCCTTTAGGTGCTAAGGCTTTCAACTACTGTCGGGGGCCCTTTCCTTTATAATATAGAAAGCGTTTGATACTTCTTTGACAGTGTTGGCTAATATTCTAGACGCGAAATCCTTATAAAATATAACCCATGACATATCGCTTCTGGGAGGATCCCCCGTATATTGCAATTGTTGGCCAGGAAGGAGTATCGATAGAGGAATAAGATTTTACTTTGTGTGATTGCCGATCACCAATCTATGAGGTGACATCATCACTACCATGTGTCACCCTATGAGTGGTGACACGTGTCAACCAAAAATTGCCCTATAGGACCCCTGAAAATGTCGAATTTGAATGCCACGTGTCCTCTATACTGGCATGTCACTTCCATACTTCCACATCATTGATGATGTCAGCTGCCATGTCATACATATGGGCCAATGGGATGCTCCATGTGGCCCCTTGGAAGAGAGATAAAATGTCTCGCCTGACTTTGGTTTTGCATGCATTTCATTTGTTAAATGATTTACACCTTTCCCCGGCAATTTAACATTGTATCTCAAATTAGCGATATCACAAGGTTCTTAAAGTTATAACCTCACCACCATGTTGATCAATGATATGCGGGATTTACCACAGGACTGCGAGACTGTGGGATCACGGGACTACAGGATCGCAGTACTACGGGAGTGCGGGACCATGGTACTGCAGGACTACAAGATTGCAGGAGTGCGAGATCGCGGTACTGCAGGACCTGTGGGATGTCGGATTGCGATATCACAGGACTATGGGAGTGCAATATCGCAGGAATGCAAGATGTGATATGGCCGATATGCGAGATTACAGGAATGAGGGATTTGTTGTGCTCGAGGCCCTCCACTGTGCTCCTCTCTTTCATTTCAAGGCAACAAAACCCCCATCTTCAAACTGCTTTAACTTCTGATCTAGAAGTCCATTTTTTACTTCTATATATCATTGGAAAGATTATCATGAGCACTATGTAGTGGAGAGGGTCTGATTCGACCATGAGAGCTTCAGTGGCTTGGGAAATGGCTTCAAACTTTATTGCTTTTATGCACTCTTGGAAACTGATAACCTTATGAAGCAGTGAGTGACAACAAGACCCATACGTAGATCTCCTTCAACAGGTGTTTTTAATAAAGAATTTATTTGATTAAGCTCTTTCCATTTGGTTTATTTCATTGGATATTTTTACTGCTTCTTTCTGTTCTTGATCGTCTATACTTTTATTGCAGATCTGAATCACAAGAAACCATCAACTTGTTGTTAGGGTCACTTGTAACCTACTGACTTAAGTGAAGTGTTTTTGGTACACCTTCCAAGAAATTTCACACTAACAAAAAATGATAAAATATGATTAAATAAAATGGTCACTTTGAAAAGGAAACCTCCTCTATATATTATTCTTATAAATAAATAATGATGATTCCTAAGACTGAATCTCCATAGTGTGTGCGTGTGTTTGTGTGTGTGTGTATTAGATACAAAGTATACAATTGAAAATAATGATCATACCACTAATGACAACATTAAGATACCAATAGTAGAGAAATTTCCGAAGGCCTAAGGACTTGACATGCCTTTCCCATTCAAACAAGTGTTTCCATCAATACTTGGTTATTTTTGGATTCTTCTATAGAAAAAAATTAAATATTCCAAACAACATTTTTGTTGTCAATTATTTCAATTGATTAGGAAATATATAATTACTCATAGCATGTCGTATTGAGTATGTTGGAAGGGTTTTTGATTGACATCAAGCATAGTTAGTGATGTCAAGTTTAGGGGAAGCTTAATGAGCATATATGATGTCACTAATGTCTTGGTTGTATATATGCTAATTATCTTATGGTGTCATTTGGTTGTTTGTTAGGTAGCCTATATTTGAAGGCATGTTTTCCTTATTTCCTTAGTTGGAATAAAGAATCTAAGTTTTGTTCATATACCCCCCTTAGAGAGCCTTCCAATAATATATGACACTTAGCATAACTCTCAAGCAATGAAGAAAAGTCATGGTTTGAAGTTTAGATCATAATTCCTTATGGAGCCATTCGAGTGGCCGGTCTAGATGGATGCTAGTTGAAAGGTCGGATGGGTGGATAACCAAATTTATTTGGCCTTCAAGGATCTTAGCCAGGTGGTAGAAAAAGGTGGCATAGATAGGTGGTAGGATAATGATGTGGCCCAGTGAGATGAAGACGCATGGCAGTGATGTGAAAAAAATGACACTTGACACTTTGTGGTCTTGACACATGGCAGGTGAACTTGGCCTTTTTTGGGGCCAAGTGCCCCTTTTCTGAGTGACACATGGTAGTGACATGGAAAGACACGTGAAAGAAGGTGATGTGGAAGTGACAAGACATGACATGACTAGTGACAAGGAATCACATGATATATGAGGTGGTAAAGCCTCAATATTCGTACCAAGAAGTTGTTTGGTAAGGATTTCTAGTGTTAATGAATTTTGGCATTTTTTTGTGTTAGCATTCAGAGGAATAATACCATTTGGACATTTAGTGTAAATGTGTGTCATCTAACCATCTTTCCTGATAGTTGCACAATGTCGATGCAAAGGTGAGTAGGGGACTGGATCCCAAATCCTTGGATATATCTAGTTGTGTCAACTTCTAGGCATAAACCAACATCCAAATGTCTGCCCATATAGGAGTGGAGTGAGAGAGCATCTAAATTGGATTTGAATTCAGCTAAGGTTGAAGGGTCACAAATTTTTTTGGTCCTTGTTCCACCTTGGAATCATCCATCCATCTGGGAATAAAGTAGCATAAGAAAGATAAGAATTGACTAGGTGCTAGATTTAGGGAAACTTTCATAACATGAAAATGTCACATTTCACAAGCTATAAAGCTAAGTTCATTTACACCTAAGTTTTTGGTCCTTGACCAAGGTCATATGGTTTGTGGTGGTTAATGCTTGAAGGCCATGACTGTGAAATTTGGCATTCTATGCCAAAACATAATTAAGTGATTAAAGGTTGTTTTGAGGAAAAAATAAGTGTGACCTATAAATGAAAAATCCAAATGATGTGAATATGAAGTGTTCCCATTCAAATTTAAATGCCTATAGTTATTTTTTACTTATACAAGAATATACAATGCAAAGAGATGAGGTGGAGTCAAGCAAAGAGTGAATAGGAGAAAATCTGAAATATAGTTGAAGTGTAATTTGATGGTTAAAGGCTATGTCTATAGACAAGTTTGAGATCCAAAGCAATTTTGAGTTTGAATAACTACAAATATTAAGCACTAAAAATACAATTTCATAAAAGATATTGCATCTATGAGTATATATGAGAGAGAGAAGCCTAAGAGGTTGAGAAATATGAATTGAATAATTGGAAGATGGGTGGTGGTAGAGAAAGGAGCAATAGATATGAGAATTAAACAACTGGATCAATAATATTTTAATTAAAGGAGCCTTACATGAGTGTGAAAATTAATGAAAGAGGGATATGATAGGTTTATAAAGTAGGTTCTTATAGATCAGTGGGGGTTGGTACCTCCAGTACATTGGTTCCCATAAATTGTAGGATTTGGTGCTTCCATCAAGTTGGTGCTTGCAAGGAAAGTGGGGTTGGATGCTCTTGTAGGTTGGTACCTACATAATTTTATGTAATATTTAGTTGGAGCTTTCATTTTACATCATAATAAAAAAGAATTTGTGGTTTTATCCCCTATGGGTTTCCACGTAAATGTATTGTGTCAAATACTTTTGTGATTGGTGCACTATTTTCTATTATAGTATTACTAAGTATGTTAAGTTGGCTAAATAATTGTTAAAAGTGTTAAAATACTCATTCACGGCCCCCCTTCTTGATATTTTCCTAGTTTCCAACAATTCATATTAGATTAGGTTCCTTCAACAACAATATAACAAATGGAAGGTAGATAATTTAAGAAATAAATTTTCCTACACTAGTAGGTTATTTTAATCCCAACAAGCTTTGTCTAGAGCTTTCCTAGATGGTGTGTGTGAATGAATAAGTGGAACAAGGTAAATCAGATAATCCCAAACACTTTAGATTATAGGGAAGAAGGTAGAGAACATACTTGTAAATTATAGATCCTTAACTCTATTTGACATTGCCAGCTCTAGGAAGATCTCCCCAAGATCTTTGCTCCTGGATCTCCTAGATCATCTGAACAAAGAGAAATAAACCAATTTGATCTTCATGCAAAGAAATATTAGTGCAAAAAAATACACCAATCATTTAACATATCAAAGAAGCATAAGAGATGAATATGGGGAAATCTTCATTACTATTCCTCTTTGACTGAAATGGAGTGCATCGATGAGTTCTCCAAGTCTTTACCCTTGATCTACTTCCCAACCTCTATTCTCACTGGTGTGAATGCACAAGTTTATTGTAGTCACAACTTTGGCAACATTTCGACATAATTTCCTCTCTTCTCATTGTGACTAGTGAAAAACTTCATTTATATATATTTCCTTATGATTGGCTTTCGTTGCACCAAAACAATTTCTTGATCATATCAAGTTTATGATTAAGGTAGACCAAATCAGTCATTATTTTAATCAATAATGATTATTTTAACCAAAGTTGTTAATTAGACTTAATATAAGCTTATCCAATCATATTCCCCCACTGTTTCCCCACTCTTGTGAAGAGAGGGCATTGATGGCCTTCTATTTTGGTCTGCACCACTAGGAAGGGGCTTTGTTAGGCCTTCTGGTTCAGTTCCCACAACTAGGAAGGAGTGTTGATCCCTCAAAACACTTGTTTTTTGATGTGTCACCAATAAAAATTTGATCCTATGGCTTAGCAAAGGATGTGCTTGTCTTCTTGACCTTAGGGGGTGTTGGCAAGAGGGGGCTTGGACTCAGGTTTAGAGTTAGCTACACTAACCAACAAAGCCCTACACTACCGGCCATTTCGGCAACAACTCGCTTAGCGCAGGCTGCAGTCTCACCAAAGGCAACATTGGGGGATGCTAGAACCATGTTTCTACATCCAGAAGGCTATGTGATGTGGGGGTAAGGAATTTCTTCAGTTTAAGGCTTGATCTGACCTTTGTGAACCCTTATCCTCAAAATCCCTAAACTTAAAGCAATTTCCAATTAAATAGAGTTATGAGCTTCGCCTAAGGGTCTAATCATGCATAAAATAACATATAACAGTAGATCCATATCTTCACAATGTAATTAAGACAATATTACAAATAAATGGCATTCAACTAAGCATAAATACAGAAAACACATAAGTATACAGTTCAGACACAGAATTGCTTCAAATACTCTTTATTATTCCAGATCTTCAATACATATACTTTCCAGACCCTATGCACATAGCTACAGGGGCCCACACACTTAGATATGGACTTATCAAAGTCTCTGCGCACACAACAACAAGAGCCTTCCCCTTCGCCCAAATATCGAAAAGAACAATTAAGACTCTAAGCATCAATCATTAATTGAATTAGCTTAACTTAACTTCCTGTTGAAATATGGAAACACGAATATTCCAATTTAATTTGTCCTTGAATTAAATTGCGAATTAAAATCAAATTTAGTCTTAACAGCTACTTGGAAATAATTAATTACTTAATTTTAAATTAATTAGTTGGAGAAAATTCAAGTTAGAAGTCTTTCTGAAGTCATGCAAGAGTTATCCATTAAATTAAGGAGATAAAATTGAGTTATATTTGAGTTGTAATTAGTTAACTCGGTTTACTGAGTTAAGTCCAGTTAAACTAGTTCCAAACTATTTGAGGAACTAATAGTAATTTAACAGTCATTTGATGCATTAATTCACTCAACTAGTGCTACTCCAATTAACTGAAGATTCCCTCATCAAAAACTCATGCATGTCTATTCTAAGAAAGACCCAGTTGAGATTGATGTTCAAGGATAGTGCATTATCAGTTGCATGTGTTTTCTCATGGGGAAAACTCATTCATGCAGTCAAGGATTCATCCTTGAGGATTGTGCAGTTTTAAAGGTTTGTTTTTCCACTTGGTAATAGGCTCATCATCCACAAGGAACAGTGCAAGGAAATAGGGGCTTGGAGGGCGTAGAGGAAGGCTAGAGAGAAGCCAAGATTGCCTATGAGCATCTGTGAGGATTGTACTGAGAGCTGGCTAGCTGTGAGAGCTAAGGCTTTGTATAATTCCTATGTATTTCCACCATGTATGATAATACAATAGTGTAGGGTTTTATCTGAGACTTTCCCCAAAGTATTTTCATGTGTATTGTGCCATTGCTTCTTCTTCTTCTAGTTATATTGTTCAGCTCAATCTTTAAGCTTCCACAAATTGATAGTAGAAGTAGGTTATAGTATTCTGCTTTGATTTATATTGCATTATCGGGTTAACCTATCATAAATTTTCTACATGGTATCGGAGCTGTAAACAATATACTGAGAAGAGAATTCAAAGTTTGAAGTTCGGGGTTACAGGTGCAAATCGAATTCATATCATACTTCAAGGTTGGCCAATGGCGTTATATAGCTTGAGACTCAAGTGTGCCTTGGAAGGTAGCTCAAATTACATAGCATGGAAAGATAGAATGGAGGTTGTATTAGAAGACAATAGCTTAAAGGAATTCATTGATCAAGAAATCCCAAAGCCAGCTTCAACTAATGCACAAGAGTTGGCTGAGTGGAAGAAGTGTGTGGCGAAGGTGAGATGGATCATCCTTGAGGGAGTTCGAGACCATATTGTCTCGAGTCTCCATGGGAAGGATACTCCGTTTTCAATGTGGAAGACATTGAAGTACCTCTACCAGAACAATAGCAACTAGAGGAAATTGGTGCTCAAGGATAAGCTTCAAAGAATCAAGATGGAGAAGGGCGATACTATTTCCACATATCTGAACACACTCACCACTTGCAGAGATGAGCTTGGAAGGGTGGGAATAACTATTTCCAATGATGATATGGTGAGCCTCGCTCTCCTTGGCCTTCCAAAGAGTTGGAATAGCTACCGGGACTCTGTGAATGGAAGGAAGAAACTCCCACATTGGAAATGACTGTGATTGGATCTTATGCAAGAGGAGATCAGGAGGAGCACATGAGATGGTTCTTCATCCAAGAATGATGATGAAGAAAATCTGGCCTTAGCAAGTAAGGCAAGGAAAGGGAAGGGGTAGGCTTCCCATTTCAAACTGAATTCTTCTCATGGAGGGAAGAAGGGTGACATGTCTAAAGTAAGATGCTTTAATTGTCACAAGATGGGACATTATGTGACTAATTTCCCATCGAAGAAGTCCAAGATAGGATCCTCAGAAGGATTGGAAGGTGAGGCATTAGCCTCTCAATTTGAAATGGACTTTACCCTCATAGCATGCATGGTGTCATCGATGATGGGTTGTGTGTGGTATCTTGATAGTGGAGGCCCATTCCACATGATCAATGATAAAAATTTATTCATTGCCTTGGAGGAGAAAGACCTCAAGATGCACATAGAGATGGGTGACGATGGAAGGTATAGTGTTTCAGGAGTGGGCACGGTTGCTTTTCAGAGGGAGCATGGAGCTCCTCTCACCTTGACAGATGTGATGTATGTTCCTGGACTGAAGAATAACTTGATATCGATTGTGATGTTGGAGGACAAAGGCTACAATGTTGTCTTCAGTAAAGGAAAGGCATTCCTAAGACACATAGCCACGGGTCAGACCAAGAGTATAGGGATTCGGTTGAAGAATCTCTATAAACTAGAGGTAGATGATTGTGTAGCATTGAGTACAAAAGAAGAATCGGTGCAAAGCCAAGACATTGGCGAGTTGTGGCACAGGCATTTGGGCCATTTGCATTATGGGGCTTTGAAATCATGCAACAAGTATCTATAGGACTTCCTAAAGGTAAACTTGAGCAAGTTGACACATGCAAAGGTTGTACCTAGGGAAAGTACACCAAGTCTTCCTTTCATGATCAAGACAGTCGTGCAGAGGCTATCTTAGAGCAAGTTCATACTAATTTGTGTGGACCATTCTCGACAGCATCCACAGTGAAGCAAAGGCATTATGTCATTTTCATTGATGACTATTCTCATAAATGTTGGATTTATTTCATGCAGAAGAAGGACCAAACTTTCACAAAGATTTGGTCAAGAAAGAGTTAGGGAAGAAGATCAAGGCCTTGAGAAGTGACAATGGTGGAGAATATGTCTCTCAAGAGTTTAAGGACTTCTGTGCAGCGGAAGGAATTATACGAGAGTTGACGACACCTCATAACCCACAGCATAATGGGGTGGCCAAGAGGAAGAACAGAACTATTGTAGGGGCAGCACGAGCAATGTTGCATGACCAAGGCCTATTTGCATAATAGAAGCCTGCATCACATACTTGGGATGAAGATACCAGAGGAAGCTTTCTCTGATAAGAGACCATATGTGGGTCACTTCAGGATCTTTGGCTCATCGGTATATTGCCATGTGACTAAGGATGCACTAAAAAATCTTAAGCTGACAACAGAGTTGGGGATATTTGTGGGGTACACTGATACACCTCACAACTATCGGGTGTACTGGCCTACCAGTCGGAGGACAGTGGTTCGTAGATATCTCAAGTTTGATGAGCAGAAGGCCATGCAAGTTTCCCTTGAGAGGGAGCTCCAACTACAGGTTGTGGAGGAACTATTGGTTCCTAAGGAGGAGGAGCCTCAAACTGATGTGAAGCAGCCGCATGCAGAGGTTCCAAGAGTGGAGACATCCACTCAAGCAGAGTCTTCCAGAGATGGATGGAAGGGCACAAGAGAAGCTGACAGATTGTTGGAGGATGTGAGAGAGAATGTGGGAGCACCAAGATCTCAACACAGACAGAGGAGGTCACCTGAGAGGTACACTAGATACATGGCCCTTGCTGGGGAATGTGTTGAGACTGAGCCATCTTCCTTTGAGGAAGCAGTGCAGTAGCCGATTTGGGTTGATGCTATGGTGGAGGACTATGACTCCATAGTTTGTAACAGTGTTTGGGAAGTGGTTCTGAGACCGGAGAACAAGTCAGTTGTGAGTTCCTGTTGGCTTTACAAGGTAAAGAAAGTTGTTGATGGTAGTGTGGAGAAGCATAAGGCAAGATTTGTTTCTCGTGGCTTTTCACAGGTCTAGGGGATTGACTATGATGAGACTTTTGCTCCTGTCGCAAGTTACTCATCTATCTAATCTATGTTGGCACTATCAACATAGTTGGGTTGGAAGATCCATCAGATGGATATGAAGACTGCATTCCTTAATGGCTAGATTGAGGAAGAGGTGTACATAGAGCAGCCGGAAGGTTTTTAGACCTTCGATTGTGAGTCGCATGTGTGCCGACTCAAGAGAGCATTGTATGGGTTGAAGCAAGCACCTCGTGCTTGGTACACCAGGATAGACAACTACTTCACCGGGTTGGGCTTCACAAAGAGTGAAGTGGATGCGAACTTGTACCACATCATGGTGAAAGGTAAGTTATTGATCATCGTACTTTACGTTGATGATCTCATATTGACTTGTGATGATCAGTTGATCGTTTCTTGCAAGGATGAACTTGCAAGAGAATTCGATATGAAAGACATGGGTCTCATGCATTACTTCCTTGGCATGGAAGTGTGGCAGAAGGATGGGGAGTTGTTTGTGTCTCAGGGCAAGTATGCCAACAAGATACTCAGGAGATTCCACATGGATAAGTGCAAGCCCATGCAAACTCCTCTAGCAGGTAATTGGAGGAAGGAGGTTTCTACTTCAAGAGAAGTGGTAGAGGCTACTATGTACAAGCAGCTTGTGGGTTCATTGATGTACTTAATGAACACATGACCAGATTTGTGCTATGTGGTGAACCAGCTGAGTCAAGCATTGGTTCAACCTACCAAGATGTTTTGGAAGGCGGCGAAGCATGGATTGAGATACCTCAGAGGCACATCTCAGTATGGATTATGGTACAGACAGATAGAGGGAGTGAAGCTACAGGGCTTCACTGATGCAGATTGGGTAGGGAGTCCATCAGATCGGAAGAGCACATCAAGAGGGATTTTCAACCTTAGGTCAGTGGCAGTTTCTTGGTACAGCAGGAAACAGAGGTTAGTTGCACTCAGCTCAGTAGAGGCAGAATACATGGCTGCAAGTTAGCCAGCATGTGAGGCCATCTGGATGCAGAAAATCCTATTTGGTTTGTTTGATCACAGGATGGATCCAACTATGATCTATTGTGATAATCAGAGTTGTATCAAACTCTCTGAGAATCCAGTATTTCATGATAGGTCCAAGCACATCGACATCCAGTATCATCATCTCAGAGACTGTGTAACAAGGAGGATCATGTTGCTGCAGTATATTTTGACAAAGGAGCAAGATGTTGACATTTTGACAAAGGCATTGTCAAAGTGTAAATTCGAGTTCCATAGAGACAGGATCGGGGTGGCAGATAATCCCTTTCTTGTTGAGAGGGAGTGTTGAAAAATGGCAACAAGAATATTCCAATTTAATTTTCCCTTGAATTAAATTGTGAATTAAAATCGAATTTAGTCTTAACAACTACTTGGAAATAATTAATTAATTTCTTTTAAATTAATTAGTTGGAGAAATTCAAGTTAGAAGTCTTTCTGAAGTCATGCAAGAGTTATCTCTTAAATTAAGGAGATAATATTGAGTTATATTTGAGTTTTAATTAGTTAACTCAGTTTACTGAGTTAAGTCCAGTTAAATTACTTCCAAACTATTTGAGAAGTTAATAGTGAGTTAACAGTCAGTTGATGCATTAATGCACTCAACTAGTGCTACTCCAGTTAACTGAAGATTCCCTCATCATAAACTCATGCATGTCTATTCTGAGAAAGACCCAGTTGAGATTAATGTTCAAGGACATTGTACTATTAGTTGCATGTGTTTTCTCATGGAGAAAACTCATGCATGCAGTCAAAGATTCATCCTTAAGGATTGCGTAGTTTTGAAGGTTTGTTTTTCCACTTAGTAATAGGCTAATCATCCAAAAGGAATAACGCAAGGAAATAGGAGCTTGGAGTGCAGAGAGGAAGGTTGGAGAGAAGCCAAGATTTCCTGTGAGAATCTGTGAGGATTGTACTGAGAGCTGGCTAACTGTGAGAGCTAAGGCTTTGTATAATTCCTATGTATTTCCACCATGTATGATAATACAATAGTGTGGGGTTTTATCTGAGACTTTCCCCAAAGTATCTTCATTTGTATTGTGCCATTGATTCTTCTTCTTCTGGTTATATTGTTCAGCACAATCTTTAAGCTTCTGCAAACTGATAGTAGAAGTAGGTTATAGTATTCTGCTTTGATTTATATTGCATTATCGAGTTAACCTATCACAGATTTTCTACACTACCGAATGACTCCTTAATGACTCCCTTTAATAGTGTTTACATTATATTACCATTGTTGGGCACGGGATCCCCCAAGGGAAGTTTTGGGGCTTAAAGCCCAGATTTTGGCTAAAAATTGTAAATCCGATGTAAAGACTCTGCATTTTGTGGGCGTGGAGCTCGAAGTTGTAAATGATTCATAAGGTTGTCCGCCCTCAATTTTGTAATATAATGTCGGCTTTAGAGATCTACCCATGGTCCGTGGACCATGGGATTGTATAAATAGAGCGAGGCTATAAGTTGTAAATCAGTTAGTTAATGTAAGCCAAGGAATGATGATGGAATAGAAGGATAGCGGAAGATCCAAGTGTAAAGTCAAGCCTTTGGGTCATAGAGTAGGAGAAGGCTCTACAGCCGAGTGTGCAGAGGCCTAGTAGTCTGAAGGTGAGTGCACGGACCCCTGCAGCTGAGTGCGAAGGTGAGTCGAGTATGTAACTGTGGAAGCATTAATAAAGAGAAGTTTTTACCTCAATTCTGTGTATTTATTTCCTGTTTTCTACATTTAATATATTGGGTATAAATTGCATGTCTATTGTTTATACAGTGCACAAACATATCTGATTGTGTTGATTAAGTAAATGTGAGATAAAATATCGGTTTACGCGAAGTTAACTAACAATTGTAAGAAGATAAGTAAGATATGCGGTGTAACTTGGGAAAATAACGTAGATCGTTGGCATAGCAGCACAAAAGCATCTCAGCCCCTAGTTAGGGCTGCATGAAGGACAATTATAATAGATCGTGAAGGTCTGGCAGGTCAGGACAGTGTGCGAAGTGACCTACGCGAAGGTAGGCACAGTTGGACTAAATCGACACCTCAGACATCTCAAGGGTGCGGAAACTTGGTTCCAGCATCCCCCCATACTGCTTCAGGTGAGACTTTAGTCCACGCTCCTTGGGATGATGTCAAAAGGGCCAATAGTGTAGGGATTTATTTGGCTAATTAACTCCGAACCTAGGTCAGGCCCCATCAAGCCAACAAATGGTTCCATTGCGAGGATTGGAATCTGCATAGAGATGTTTGATGTCGTATCATTGGAATCCAACTAATAATGAAATTGAAGGTTGGTTGGATAGGAGAATTCACCAGTTCGTGGCACAGGAGAACAGGAATCCGTGACTGACAAAAGAAGAGTGGTTAGACTACTACCTATACACATAAATCCACAAGATCTTATTCGCATCTTTCCCTACTGAGCTATACGAGTGGATCACGAAGCTAGCAGATAGCCAAGGAAGGTGGAAGCTCAACGGTCCTATTGTGCAGACCCCAGAGTTGGTGCACAGATTGGAAGCATCAGAGGATAAGATCACGCACGTTGTTGATCACTCGCTCTGTCGGATTATAGGAGGATTCATTACTAAGTTCGCAGTAGATACTTCAGTCAGCTATAGCGAGGCAGAGCGACGCTTTCTCAAAGGACCGTGAGGTAAGTACGTAAACTCTCTGAATACTTGGATTAAAATGTTATTGTGTGAAAATAGGGCTATGCAGTTACCTCTATGTTCAGATCTACGCATAGTGAAAAAACCTACAGGAACGAAGGAAGTAAGGGACTAGAAAATATCCCTTTGATTTCACCTCCGCTAGGGGACGAGGAAGAGCTCGCAAGGGTCTCTCCGCAAAGTGCGATCCATTTGATAATGCAGAGAATTCCACGCATACCACCCCCACCCACACTGTCACCAGCTTCACTGCCATCACCTCCATCTTCACCCGTACCACCTCCGCCACCACTGCGATTCAATATGGCAAGCACGATAAAGTTGCCTGTGTTCAAGGGATTGGGAAATGAGGATCCAGACCAATTTTGGTTTGTTATGAGAGCTGTATGGGAAGCGAAGGGGATTACATATGACAATATAAAGAAGGTGATTTTGGTTAGCGCTCTACAGGATCGTGCGCTGACTTGGTACATTAAGCACTCAAATTATAATCCGAATGCAGGAATCACGGATATCCGAATTGTGCTAAATATGGAATTTAGCCAACCGAAGTCAGAAGCACAGTCTATCATTGGATTCAAAGATATCACGATGCTACCAGGTGAGACTCCTTAGGAGCTAGATCAAAGGCTGAAGTGTATGATTCGCAAAGCTAATATGAATCTGATGGATGGACAGCATCGCGAATGGTTTGTAGCATCACTAACGCCACACTTGAGGAGTGCACTATCACAACAGAAGTTAACGACTCAGACAAAGGCATTAGAGATCATGATGAGGCTTCACGAGACCCCAATGTAGGGTCCTAACTTGGGAGTTCAGCAGATCCACGCACAGTTGAAAAACTTATGCCTTGAGATGCAGAGTCTGAAACAAGACAGGACAGCTCGACCAAAAGTACGCAAAGAGGTGTGGTGCATAAAATGCAGGGGTCAAGGTCATGATAAGGACCATTGCCTGGTGTTTGAAAATTACCTAGCGAGAGGAGGACCAATGCCATTAAGGCCAGAAATGCAGGCATGACCTAGCGCGGCGCCTGCTTTATGGTGCATGATTTTTCAAATAGGTGGAAAGCATGCTATGGACAGCTACCATTTGTTACAGAAGTACACGCAGAATTCGCAACAGTTGTTCTGTAATTTTTGTAGGTTGGTGGGACACGATGAGTGCACCTGTAGAAGCTATGAGTTAATGATGGATAGGACTCCCACCTATAGAGTTCAAGCTGAAAAAAGGTACCTAGACCAGAATGCGGGAGTGGCGCGAACAAGATTTCAAGGGCGCAGATGAGGCCAAGGTGGGGGAGGACCTGGAAGAGGTCATGGTTAGTTGATATGCTGCAATTGCAGAGGGCCAGGACATTATGCCCATGATTGTATGAATCCGACGCGGCCGTCGTGTTTATATTGCACCTTGTTTGATCATGAGACGGAAGATTGTCCTACGCTGATAGCTAGGATACGCGACAAAGGAGAGCTACCGCCTCCCCTGACTCAGAACCTGCAAATGATGAGGTCTGAGCTGCGTGAAGAAGATCCAAATGTGAACAATGTGCTCCAAAGTGGAATCACAATGGGAGATGATAAGAGCAAACAACCAGAAGATAGTACATGGGTTTGCAAAGCTCCGATGAAGGAAGCGTAGTTTGATTTGGAGCGTGCTCGGGAAACATTTATGCAAGCCAAGAAGAGCTTCGTTGATGCCTCCACTTCAAGAAGCAAAGATAAACCGGAGCTAGAGATGGACCCATCTATGCTCATGAAATTCCTTGAAACATGCATGAAGTTACTGTGTGATAGTGAAGCTGTAAAAGGATTACAGGAGCTCATTAATAGATGCGCTAGGACCGCACCAGGAGAATTGCGCATAGTTCGGAAGATTGGAAAGCATAAGACGAGGACAAGAAGAGAAATGAGGCTAGCCATGCAGATTGGAGAATATGAGATGGACCAAGTAATTCTGGATTTAGGATCGTATGCGAATGTTCTGTCGAAGCAGACCTGGGAGCGCATGGGGAGACCTACGCTGCAGTGGTCTCCTATTCAGCTGCGAATGGCGAACCAACAAAAAATAATACCCATGGGGTGATTGCAGGGAATCACTGTGGATATTGAGGGAGCGAGCGCACAATCAGACTTTGAAGTGATAGAGATTTTTGATGACAGAAATCCCTACCCCGCACTCTTAGGAATTGATTGGGCCACTGACATGAACGAGGTGATTAATTTGAGGAAGTGTAGGATGATTTTTGAGAAGAAGTCTCTACGCGTAGTTATACCGCTGGACCTTGCTGAAGGATCGCTTTATACAGAGTTGGTGCACAACTATGAAAGTGAGGATTACTTGGACTACATCTATAAGATAACAGTGCAAGACCAAGACTGGGTGAACCCCACCGCGGATGGGAAAATTTCATGGGAGTGTGAGAGCTCTTGTACCTCGGATTCTGATGAAGAGACGGAGCGATGGCAGAATCGATTACATGAGGTGACTACACTGAATTGTAATATGATGACAAGGTCATTGCGCTACTTATTGACAGAAGTGAGAAACCTACCTACTTATGATGGGTTAAGTGAGGTAGATACCTTCTTGGATAGATTTGAAAGAGAATTGCAGGAAAAGCAATGCTTCCAGGCCTTGAATTGGGTATTGCGCACTACGCCCGTGAGTTGGTAGGGTACGCACAACGGGAGCTTTGATGACTCACGCGAATGTAGAAGGATGATGTGCACACAATTTGGGAAGCACAGAGTGCGGTTGACAGACAAATACAATGGACGAAATGATCCATGTGCAAGTCTCGCTGGGTGGATGCAGGAATATGGAAAACAACCTGCGCGAATGCACATGAACTTTGCGCTGAGAGGTATGGTCAATAAGCATGTGTTGGGGGGACATATGTGCAGTTGGATCTTAAGGTTGGACATACAATATGTGGGAAGAAAAATCACGCAGAAGGCTATCCACGCGAAAACATTTGACAAGGTGTGCAACGCGCTGAACAAGGTATGCGACACATAGTAGTGTGCTTGGGACCTACGCATACTCGGATAGATGCCTTTTCAGTTGGTCGATGTAGTAGAAGCTGTAATGCCTATGGAGTCTATCATGTCTAGTCCGTGCATAGTGGTGCTCACAGGGGTAACAGACTGCGGAGCCCTGGAAGAAAGGCTCGCATGGTTAGAAGAGCTTGAAGGAGAACGGTTGGGACTCGATGAAGAGATCCAGCAAGGTGATATTAGGCTCCAAGAACTCATGAATGAAAGAGTTCGGTTGAGGGAGAAAAGTGCCATGGTGGAAGCATAAGTCAAGAAGCTTGAGGAAGGAATAAAGAAGGACTTTCTTGATAAAAAAGACTGTGGCGATAGAGCAACATGAGCTCGATTACATTGACAGACTTGGGGACTACCGCTGAGAGTTTATCAATTTGATGCATTGGATTGGACCGTATGTTATTAAGGAGCTCACAGATGGTGGTGCGGTGCAGTTGGTGAAGTTAAATGGCAAACTCTTCCTAGAAAAAGTAAACGGAAGTCGGTTGAAGCCGTATATAGGTGGCTCGACCATTTGAATAGCCGCAAGAAGCATAGTCTTAGTTCTCCAGGTAGCTGAAAGGAGGCGCGGGACTATAAACTATTCTGCTCAAGAGTTGCGCGATGTCAGGATTGTGCATAGTAGCAAGGTGTCACAGGGTCCGCGACAGCGTAAGGGTAGTTGCACTGCCCTGCGGGTTGGTTGGAAAGTGACCGTTATAGTCACTATTCACGATGTGATGCTTGGTTTGAGACCAAATGGAGTGGGTGGTAGGCATTTAAGGCGAACTTTATGGGCTAGATTTGGGAAAATATGCCGCCAAGGGAGCATTAATGGACAGGATTTAGGGGGAACAGTCGAATTCAAATTCAAAAGGCACTATAAATTGCAAAGGGCTGCCCAGAAAACAACACTTGGCCATTTGAGAATTCAACTATTGTGCGCCCAGATATTTATGAACCTAGATCTGTTTGTTCTTTTGAAGTCGAAGGCATTGTTTGAGCACTTACCTGAGCCGTTGAGAGATTTGTGGAACAACAATATGGCAGCATTTGAAGTAGCCATGGATATCGAAGAGATGACTGCTGAAGAGGCCGCACAAGCCATGTTGATAGGAGATGCCCCAGAAATCGTCGGGAAATTCACAGAAATCCCTAAATTTCCACGCACTCCAAGACCCAAGAAAGACAAGTAGCCTATGGTTCTAGTGTGCATGTCCCCTAGAAAGCCACTAAGAACTAAACTTACCATGGAAGAAAAAGGGAAGACAATAAATTTGGAAGCCAATGAGGAGGAGGAAGACCTTGAGGAAATCCTGGTAGAAGAGGAGGAGGACGAAGAAATGGAGGAAGAAACCTAGGGTGCGGACCCTCTGACCCAGTTGCCCCCATATGTTCCTCTGCAGAAAGGGAAAGCAAGGGTGCCCAAGGACCTAGATGAGAGCAAGAGCTCTCTGCAGACTCCGCTGCTACCCGATGATATCGTTTTTTATGGAGCGCACTTGGGATGGGTGCCTATTCTAAAATTTGAAGATTGGGATCTCTGGGACCCTGAGAAATTCCCACATTTGGCAACCATGCATTTAATGCAGCCAAATAAAAATACATCGATCGGAGTCATAGAGTTGGAGCTGCACAAGTGGTTGTGAGGAGTAGAGAAAGCAGGGTTGTTAAACCTGCTATGGGTGCCGCATTACCATCATGCCCTGGTGACTATCTTTGTCATTAAGCAGCTACTCTCCCTGGTGCATGATGGGTGTTTGAGGCTAGAGGAGCCCATCCCCATCACAGACCACCTAATTCATAGAATTACCTCATTCCCTTGCAAAGGGGAGGATCCAGCGAACATATCCAAGGGTAAAAGTGATGATTTGGCCATTGCAGAGGCCATGAAGAAAAAGTTCAAGCTGGAGAAGAAAAAGAGAGGGTATGCGATCTCCAGTATCAATAATGCCGCGGTCAGAGTTGCGACACAGATACTGGCTGGGAAGGTTATGTGGAAGTGCCGCATAGATGAGGTGCCCACATCGGTGGTTGCACTTTCCGTGCAGTGCGCAGAGGGGGTTGAGTTTAACTAGCGGATTACTTGTGCCGAGAATTCCTAGAAAATTGTCACGAGGCATAGGAACAAGGGAAGACTTTCCACTATGCATGGCTTCTGCTATCCATAGTGCTAGTGGCTAGGGAATTGCCTGAGGACAGCCAGTTCCCCACAATTATGCAGGATCTTCCGAAGGTAGAGAAGTACGCTTCGCTGTGGGAAACTAAAGATGCATAGAGGATCAGAGACAACAAGATATTCTGGGTGTTCATGGAGATGAACATCAGAATGGGGATTAACCGCAAGCTGCGGTTATTTCCCACTATCTATAACAATCTGTGGAGTTTCGCAGATTTCAAGGCTGACTTCCATCATGTGTATATCCAGGCGCACAAGGACCCTGCGAAGAAATGGAACAAGCTCCATTACCTGGCCACGGAAGATGTCATATTCACCATTCTTGAATCATGGCCATAGGAATGGCATGCTACAGTCGGCTCTGCAGTGGAATCAGAGAAGTCTGCTACAGAGAGGAAGAAGGAGGAGGCAAAACTGTGAATGGCGCAGTTGGCATAGAAGAGAAGGAACGAAGCAGCAGTAGCAAAGACCCAGGAGGCATGGGACGCTATGAAGGTAGCAGAAGAACAATAAAAGGCAGCAGAGAAGGAGCGCGAGGTCCAGAGTTCACCTTCGCCTAAACAGGAGACAGAAACAGAGGAAGGTGGCTCGGACCCACAGATAGTGTCCACACAACTGAAGCAGTAGCGCCCGAGAGAGCAGGTGGGGCCATGGAAGAAGTCAAAAGCCTCCAAGACCTCTTTCAACCCAATCACCCTCACTAAGGGGGATCTCCATGACATAGGGGAGATGGTGTGGGATGTCACCACGGAGGCCCTCTAATAGTTCGCGGAGGAAAACCAGATGGTGTTGGGGGCCCTCCGGACACAGATACAGGAGTTGTAGGTGCGCACTCCTCAGGCTGGTACTCTGTCAACTAGCCTTGCAGTACGTATGCTCGCGATTGAGGAAATGTCACACGCCTGCATTATGAACACTATAGTGCTACCAGAGGGCGCACTAGTTACAGAAAATGAGGCCGACAAGCCTATGGTCAGTGCACTGAAGAGAGTTGGGATAAACATGGTTGCACTCGCTCGGGAGATGCTATATGTTTTGTAGGATGGAGTGACTGTAGAACTGTGGGCCAGGGAGGGCTGCACACTCCAAGTGATGAGCGAGAAATGGATTAATATTGAACAATTGAGCTTGCAGCGTGATGAGGTCATGACATAGAATAGACAGCTAGTGCAGGTGGTTGAGGAAGCTTGCTAGATGGTCCCTAGTTGGCCATCCCAGCAGAGGAACCAGCAGAAGCGCGCATCCAGAGACTAGCAGCAGGGGTGCGCGATGCAAAAGAAGAAATGGCTAAGATTCAGCTGGAGCTAAACCTTTAGATAGCTGAGCTACAATGGAAGGCACAAACTTCAACTCTTCCTGAGGTGAAGGAACAGTGCGCCAACGCCATTACAGCAAGAATAGCGAAGATTAGTAGTGCAGTGAAGGATTGCACCAAACTGTTTGAGGAGTCATTCGAGGTTCTCACCACTCTACAGGAGGACCCGGACATACAACGCTCAAAAACAGAGGCGTGCAAGCTGCAGCAACAGTACACAGAGGCCCTTACACAGAGGCTCGCACGGATGCAGCAGATAAAGGCGCTTAGGGAGCAGGTAGACATTGCGCGACATAAGGAAGTTGTCTTGAAGGCGCACATACAACCATGGATCGATGAGGTGTTCATCATTACAGCCTCAATTGAATCCAAGCTCGTGCAGATGTAGGGAACGCAGGAATAGGTGCAGGGCAGTAGTTCAGCTACAACAATCTTTGAACAATGCATCCAGGAAGTGCAGCAGGCAGCTACTCAGTGCGATGCCAATCTTGCAGCGGTCCAGGCAGAGTTGGGTGATCTTCGTGCCAAGCTCTCCACACCAACAGAGTGACTCGAGGGCGAGTCACGATGTTTTTGTTGGGGATCCCCCAAGGGAAGTTTTGGGGCTTAAAGCCCAGATTTTGGCTAAAAATCGTAAATCCAATGTAAAGACTCCGCATTTTGTGGGCACGGAGCGCGGAGTTGTAAATGAGTCATAGGGTTGTCCGCCTTCAATTTTGTAATGTAATGTCAGCTTGAGATCTACCCATGGTCCGCGGAACATGGGATCGTATAAATAGAGTGAGGCTCTAAGTTGTAAATCAGTTAGTTAATGGAAGTCAAGGAATGATGCTGGAATAGAAGGATAGTGGAAGATCTAGGTGTAGAGTCAAATCTTTGGTTTGTAGAGTAGGAGAAGGCTCTGCAGCTGAGTGCGTAGAGGCCTAGTAGTCCGCAACTGAGTGTACGGAACCCTGCAGCTGAGTGCGCAGGGAGAGTCGAGTCTGTAACTGTGGAAGCATTAACAAAGAGAAGTTTTTACCTCAATTATGTGTATTTATTTCTCATTTTCTGCATTTAATATATTAGGTAATGTTGGGTTGTGTTATATTCTTTCCATGACTGGCCAACGTAGTTAACCAGGGGGTTAGAGGGGGGCCGAAGCCCCCACTTCGTTGCGTCGACTACGTAGCGGGGGGGGGGGGGGGGGGGGGGGTCACAAGGGGTTTGAGGGGTTCAGGTAACGCCACTCTATGGGGTTCGGGGAAGCGCCCTGAAAATTTTTGTTTTTGGACCCTATATTAGGTTGGGTAGACCTACTTATGGTTTTGTGCATGTTTTTTTGCACATGGTTTTGGATGCAATGGTTTTCGATCCATGGTTTTGGACGCAATGGTTTTTGGTCCATGGTATTAGATGCTTCGGCATGTATAAATATGCATTGTAACATTGAAATGAACATAATGAAAAATCAAGCTGATAGTCCCGGTTTTGGGATCCAGGGGAAATATCTGTGTATATGTGTTTTATGTGTTGTGCTCTCGCATTGTTTATTTTCTGTGTTTTAGAATTCGTATGCAGGTAATTTCTGTACGGGGTTAAAACCTACATTTGGTATCCAAGCTGTATTGGCTTCAAGGGGATGCCTTTGTTGCTAAGGGGTTTCACTTGAGCCTGTGGTAGACCCTGTTTAGTGGGAGATCTATGAGATCGATTCTGGTGGTGAAAGAAGATGGCGAGCAATGGAAAGATATAGATCGAGAAATTTAATGGTCAGAGTTTTGAGTTGTGGAAACTCAAGATGGAGGATCTATTGGTGGATAAAGATCAGTGGATCACAGTAGATCTAGTTACTAAACCAACGGGAGTGTCTGATGAAGAATGGAAGAAGTTGGATCGAAAGGCAAAGAGTACAATATGATTGTGTGTCTCAGATTCAGTATTGTTGAATGTATCAAGGGAAGCTACGGCAAAGGCTTTGTGGGAAAAGTTAGGGAATTTGTACCAATCTAAGTCTCTGGTGAATAAATTGTTCCTATGGAAAAAGTTGTATAACATGAGGATCAAAGATGGATACTCAGTGACAGCGCATCTGAATGCATTTAATACTAATGTGGTAAGTCAATTATTGTCTGTTGATATTAAAATCTTAGATGAAGATAAGTGCATCAGTTTGTTGTGTTCTCTGGGATAGTCTAGTTATTGCAATAAGTAGTAATGCAATTGCTTTGTAGTTTGATGAAACAGTCTCATCCATGTTGATAGAGGAAATGAGATAGAAAAATATGGAGAGCCAGAATGGTGATGCCTTGTCTATACGAGGGCGGTCCCATAACAGAAACAAAAATAAGTCATCGAGTGGGAGATCTAAATCTAGAGGGAGATTTAAATCTCCAAGAAAACCTATAAAAGTGGTGTGCTGGAAATGCTGAAAGGAAGGGCACTACAAAAGGGATTGTAAATCTAAAGCTCCTGATAAAGGAAATGGATCTGATGATGCTCCTTTTACAGAGGCGAAAACCACCTCAGATGAAGGTGGGGATGTGTACTTAGGTTCATCCTTTCACTTCACTCCCCATAGAGAGTGGTTCTGCGAGTATGAGAAATATGATGGTGGTGATGTCTTCTTAGGGGATGATAGGAAGGCAAGAATTGTTGGTCGCGGAAAAGTAAAGTTGAAGTTGCATGGTGGAAGGGCTAGAACACTTCTGGGTGTTCTACATATTCCTAATTAGCCAGAAATCTGATTTATGTAAGCAAGCTATATGATGCAGGTGTAAAAACAGTGTTCGATAAGGATACGTGCAAGATGGTTCGGGGAGCACTGATATTGATGCGGGGAGTTCGAATTGGAACTCTGTACAAGCTGCAAGGTAGCACTATTAATGATGGGTGCAACAGTTCTATGGTTCTTGAAAGTGGAGCAGAAAATCTAGTGGTCTCTAGAGAAAATACCATGATATGGCATCAAAGGCTTGGACATATTGGAGAGAAGGGCCTTCCTACCATACCTTTACCATGAAGTGTGGTATAGCACGGTAGAAGACTACTCCATATGCACCTAAGCAAAATGGAGTTGCAGAAAGAATGAACAAGACACTGATGGAAAGGGCAAGAGGCATGCTCAATGGTGCCGGGTTAGGACAGGGATTCTAAGCAGAGGTAGTGGAGACAACATGTTACCTAGTCAAAAGATAAGACTCCACAAGAGGTATGGACTGGTAAGAAACCCTCTTTGTCACATATGAGGGTATTTGGATGTGATGCATATGTACATGTTCCAAAGGAGAAAAGAACCAAGTTGAATAGTAAATCTGAAAAGAGCATCTTTATTGGCTATAAGGATGGTTTAAAGGGTTATAAGCTTTGGAACCCAGTAACAAGGAAGGTTGTGTACATTCGAGATGTGGTGTTCAGAGAGGTGAAAGATGTTATTAAACATGAAGTCCAACCAAAGGAACCTAAGAAGATAGAGTTTGAGCTTAAGGAGGAAGAATCAGACTCTACAACAGAAGAGGAATCTAAAGATTAAGAGCCACAAACTCCGAGTGTGAGAAGATCGGTTCGAGAAAGAAGGCAACCAGAAAGGTATAGTCCATCTGCTTTCTTTTCAAATTTTGTTTTATCTACTACTGATGATGATCCCAGAACTATGAAGGAAGTAGTAGATCCGGAGGATGGCAAACTCCGAAAAGAGGCCATGGTTGATGAAATGGCATCTTTGCACAAAAATGAGGCATGGGATCTGGTGGAGTTGCCGGCTGGAAGGAAACCCATTCGTAGCAAATGGGTGTTCAAGAAGAAGACAAATGCAGAAGGAAATGTGGACAAATACAAAGGTTATTCCCAGGTGCCAAGAATTGATTTTGGTGATATTTTTTCTCCTATTGCCAAGGTAGCTTCTATTAGATTACTTCTATATGTTGTTGCTACTTTTGATTTTGAGGTAGAACAGATGGATGTGAAGGCAACATTTCTTCACGAGGATCTGGAAGAGGAGATCTACATGAAGCAACCTGAAGGTTTTGCAGTGAAGGGTAAGAAAGAACTGGTATGCAAGTTAAAGAAGTCTCTATATGGGTTAAAACAGTCACCAAGGATGTGGTATCAGAAATTTGATACATTTATATAGGGACTTGGCTTCACCAGAAGCAAACCAGATCACTATGTGTATTTTAAATTAATTGGTGACCGTGTTATTTATCTAGTCTTGTATGTGGATGATATGTTGTTGGTTGGAAATGACAAAGAAATTATCCAGGATTTGAAGATCCATTTGTCCTCCAAATTTGACATGAAAGATCTTGGTGCTGCAAACTATATTTTGGGCATGGAAATTAAAAGAGATTGGATAAAGAGGAAGCTCTAGTTAAACCAGAGGAAGTATGTCGAGACAATATTGCAGAGGTTTAATATGTAGGATAGTAAACCGATGAAGGTTCCTATTCCTGTAGGTGTAAAGTTATCTGTTGAACAGTGTCCCAAGACACAAGAAGTGGAAGAGGACATGTCCTGTGTTCCATATGCAAGTGCAGTAGGTAGCCTGATGTATGTGATGGTCTGTATTAGACCAGACATTGCACATGCAATGGGAGTATTGAGCAGTTTTATGTCAAAACCAGGGAAGGAGCACTAGACAACACTGAAGCGGGTATTCAAGTATTTGCATGGCAGCACAAATGAGGACAGAGTGTTGGATATTTGTGGCTTTGTTGATGCAGACTGGGCTGGAGATCTAGATTTGAGAAGATCTACAAGTGGGTATGTGTTTAACCTATTTGGAGGTGCAGTCAGTTGGATGAGTAAGAAACAATCTGTAGTGGCACTATCAACTACAGAGGCAGAATACATGGCAGCCACTCATGCAAGCAAGGAAGCAGTTTGGTTACAGAGATTGTGTTCAAGTATGGGGTTAGTATAGGGAGCTATAAGGATAGATTGTAACAGCCAAAGTGAAATTTTTTTGGCAAAGAACCCTGCATATCATTCAAAGACAAATCACATTGATGTTCAGTATCAATTTGTGAGGGATATGATAGAAGAAAAAAAGGTGTTGTTGGTAAAGGTGGACACTTTGAAGAATACTCCAGATGCATTGACAAAATCTGTGAGCTCTGAGAAGTTCTCTTGGTGTAGAGAAACAATGGGTGTTGCAAGGCTGGATAAATGAGTAATCTCTCTTGTGCCCCCCTGTGGAAAGAAAACAACAAGTGGGAGAATGTTGGGTTGTGTTATATGCTTTCCATGACTAGCTGACGTAGTTAACCAGGGGGTTAGAAGGGTGGCAGAGCCCCCTCTTCATTGCACCGATTGCATAGTGGGGGGAGTCACAGGGGGTTTGAGGGGTGTAGGTAACCCCACTCTATGGGGTCTAGGGTAGCGCCCCGGAAATTTTTGTTTTTGGACCCTATATTAGGTTGGGCGGACCTACCTATGGTTTTGTGCATGATTTTTCGCACATGGTTTTGGACGCAATGGTTTTTGGTCCATGGTTTTCGACGTGATTGTTTTTGGTCCATGGTATTGGATGCTTCAGGATGTATAAATATGTATTGTAACATTGAAAGGAACATAATGAAAAATCAAGCTGGTAGTCCCGATTTTGGGATCCAGGGGAAAATATCTGTGTATATGTGTTTTATGTGTTATGCTCTCACATTATTTATTTTATGTGTTTTAGAATTGTATGCAGGTAATTTCTGTATGGGGTTAAAACCTACAGGTATAAATTTCATGTCTAGTTTATACGACACGTGAACATATCTGATTGTGTTGATTAAGTAAATGTGAGATAAAATATTTGTTTACGTGAAGTTAACTAACTATTGTATGAAGATAAGTAAGATACGTGGTGTAACTTGGGAAATAGCGTAGATCGTTGCCCTAACAACGTGAAAGCATCTCAGCCCCTGGTTCAAGCCCATATAAGCCAACAGCCCCCATGCTGAAGTTGTTAAAGAAGGATACTACGTTCTACTGGGATGACGACTATCAGAAGAGCTTGGATGTTCTTAAGGAAAAGATGGTCATGACACCAATCCTAGTATTCCTGGATTGGAAGAAGGAATTTCATGTGCATGTTGATGCATCTTGTATAGCATTGGGAGTTGTCTTAACTCAACCAGGGGCAGGAGATATTGATCACCCGATTGCCTACGCTAATCGAAAACTGTCTAAGGAAAAGAAAAATTATTCAACCATAGAGCGAGAAGGATTGGCCATGGTTTATGAACTACAAAAATTCAGGCATTACCTGCTAGGTGCACACTTTAAAATGTACACGGACCATTCTGATTTGAAGTACCTAGTCAATACGCCTGTGTTGTGGGGGGAAAACCTGTACATGGTTGCTTATTTTCCTAGAGTATGATTTTGAAGTGATAGTTAAGCCCGGGAGATTGAATGTTGGACCTGATCACCTCTCTCGGATCGAGAATGGTGAAACCCCACCAATATTGATGATGGGTTACCTAACATGCAACTCTTTGCTATCAGAGTTGTAGATGAGCATTTTACATACATTATTCATTTTTTATCTACTGGCGTAGCTCCTAAAGGTTATATGCCACAACAAAAGAAGGAATTAGTTTTCAGGGCTACATATTTTTCCGTGATTGCAGGACATTTATATAATATGGGATCGGATTAAGTTCTATGTCGATATGTGCTTGAATATGAAAGACACAGTATTCTAACTCAAGCACATAGTGGTGTCACTAGAGTACAATATGCAGGTAAGGAAATTGCGCAAAAGATTAAGTGAGCAGGATTATTGTGGCCTAAGGTGCATAAAGATTCTAAGGAGTATTGTCATGCGTGCGATGTGTGTCAAAGGACCAAGAGGCCATCACGAAGGGATGAAATTCCATTAAATCCACAAGTCACGCTACAAGCATTTGATAAATGGGTAATTGACTTCATTGGACCTATTCATCCACCAAGGAAGAAGATGAGAGCACGTTATATTATCACTGCGATAGAATACTTAACAAGGTGGACCAAGGCACAGCCTATGAAGGATTATAGTGCGACAACTGCTACGAATTTTATATTCGAATTTATTATGTCAAGGTTTGGATGCCCGAAGATTCTGATGAGTGACAAAGGTTCACACTTCTTGAATGAGACAATTGCGGTTTTAACAAAAGAATTCTAGATGTGCCATCAGAAGAGTACACCGTATCATCCCCAGGCGAATGGAACTATCGAAGCTTTCAACAAGATCTTGGAGAATGCCCTAACAAAGGTCTGCAATGTTAATAGGAATCATTGGGATGTGTGCATACCGATGACTATGGGAATATAGGACGACCTATAAGAAATTGACTGGGAAAGCACCATTTCGACTAGTTTATAGACAAGGAGCAGTGATGTTGATGGAATATATAGTGCCCAACCCCAGCATTGCAACAGTAACCATGATGGAAGATCACGATGTAATGGAGGAACGCCTAGCGCAACTACTTACATTAAAGGAAGAGTGATTTTTTGTTGGCTTTCATCAACAGGTGCAGAGAGCTAGAGAAAAGGCATGGCATGATCATCACATTACGCAGCGTACTTTTAAAAATGGATATTTGGTCCTGATGTATGACAACATGTTTACCAAATTTCCGGGGAAGTTTCAGATGCATTGGCTAAGACCGTACATGATTAAGGATATTTCGGATGGTGGCGCAATTCAACTCGCGAAGCTGAATGGGGAAGTGTTTTATGGCAGGATTAATGGGATCAGATTGAAGTTTTACATGGAAGATCCCACCCTTGCGTAATGACTACACGACAACAGGAAATTCTTAGTGCTTCTGGGAGTTGACAAAGAACGTAGGACTATCGGGGAAAAATTCTATTCGAAGAAGGAGGGTTGCTTGATGTTTAAGAAGATGGCATAGGTGGAAGTTGCGACAAGGTATATGTGCTATAAGGAGGGGTCCCGCGCAACCTTCAAGAAAGTGACCGTTGGAGCAACTATAGTTGATTTGATAGTGATGTTGTCATTAAGAGGAGTGGGGGAAATGCATTTAAGGATCATATCTATGAAAATATGTTGCCAAAAACACATTAATGAGGGATATCTAGAGGGAATCAAGTGGTTTGAATTCAAAAAAGGCTATAAATATGGCACCTCGCTCCACATTCAGACACTTTTCTTTTAGAGAGATTATTTTGTGATTTTGTGCCTAAGTGTGAGCCGAGAGAATTATTGGATGTCTGAGTGGAATTTGGGAGAATTAGAGAGGGAATTCTTGCAGAGTGGGCTTATATATATCATGACTTTTGCACTTCCTTCCCGTACTACGATGTCGAGATTCCCTAGAAAGCAGCCTACTGCCTCAACAACAACTAAGAAGCATAAATAGCTACAGCAGACCCCAGTTCAGCAATCGTCGTGGAAAGTTCCAAACGACCAGAGATAGAAGGGAAGAATGGATAAAAACAAGCAGTCAATGGAACCACGAGACTTGGATGGGGAGGAGTTGTTCGGTGGCCTTGAATAAATTAGCGCCGACAAAGTAGAACCAATTTCTAGGTTTCCTCCGTATTTTTCATTGTGGATGCAAACATCCAAGGTCACAAAGGATCCAGATGTTATTAAATATAATGTTTTCACTTTGTTGTTACCTGAAGACATACCTATTGACGTTGAATTATTGGCCTGGGTGCTGTACCTAAAAATGGAAGATTGGGATTTAAGTGATCGAAGTAAATATCCATAGTTTGAGCCCAACCAGTACCTAAAATTTGTATGTTATGAACAAGAAGGCGTCACACAAGTTGAACCAATGAAGTGGGTTGCTAGAATTCAGTGTGCGGGATTGTTAAACATGATATATGATCTACATTTCGAGCATAGTAATATAAATACTATCTGTGTGCACCAATTGCTGGCTCTGGTGCACAATGAGTGTCTTTGGCTCAGGACGCCCATCCCTATTGATGAGATGTTAATCAAACGAATTACCATGCTACCATGTCAGGGGGAAAATATAGATGATGCTTTTCTAGGAAAGTCATAGGAGAAGAAACTAGCAGATCAAATAAAGAGTGACTTTGGATTGATTAAGAAGTCCCGGGGCTACACCGTTAGCTCTATCAATGATGAGGTTGTGCGGTTTTCTGCCTCTATTTTTGCCAGGAATATTATGAGAAAGTGTCACACAGATGAAGTGCCAACCCCTATTGTCTCCTTAGCTGCGCAGTGCAGCCAGGGTGTCCAGTTCAACTGGGAGGGGTACCCGTGTCGAGAATTCCTAGATGATTGTCATGAAGCATAGGAAGAAGGAAATTCATTCCATTATGCATGGATGTTACTTATGATTGCATTAATATCTTGGAGAGAATCGGAGGAATCACAATTCCCCATGGTGGACCCGAATATCTATGAAGTTGCACGATATGCCTCATTGTGGGCATCCAAATATCCTACAAGGGCCATGGAGAATAATATGTTTTGGTTCTATTCAAAATGGATGTGCACATGGTGATTAACTAACGACCGCAATTATCACTTTCCCTATTTTCTCAATACCTCGATGTTGAAAAGTTCAAGGCTAATTTTCACAATGCATATATATGTGCCAAGAAGGATTTGACAAAAGATTGGCATGTGTTACCATTTCTGGTAGCAAAAGAAAATATTTTGGCTATTATCCATAAGTCGTCGAGTGATTGGCTCACCCCAACCGACATGACAACAACAAGCACAAGCAAGGCCATTGCCGACATGAAGGTTGAGAAGAAAGATCCGAAGAAAGACACTCATCAAGGACATACCAGTAGAGTGACTCGAGACGAGTCACATCTTTGTGTTCGAGGCATGTTGGGACGAGGTCCCCCGAGGTTAAGTTTTGCTAAATCTTAAGTCAAATTTTGAGAAGATATTTTAAAGACTCCGCATTTGGAGGAGCGGAGTGCAAGTAGCATAGGTTGTTAAAAGTCAAAGGGGATTTTAGGCAAGTCAAAGCCCCTTATTTTCTAAAGGGATGAGTTGTATTAAGCTCTACCCGTGGTTCGCAAACCATGGTTGTTGGCTTGATGGGGCCTGACCCAGTTTTGGAGTTAATTAGCCAAACAAATCCGTACACTACTGGCCCTTTCGGAATCAACCCACAGAGCGTGGACTGAAGTCTCACCCAAAGCAGTATGGGGGGATGCTGAAACCAACTTTCCACACCCTTGAGATGTCTGAGGTGTCGATTTAGTCCAATTGTGCCTACCTTCACGCAGGTCACTTCGCGCACTGTCTTGACCTGCGAGACCTTCGCGATCTATTATAATTGTCCTTCGTACAACCCTAACTAGGGGCTGAGATGCTTTCACACTGTTAGGGAAACGATCTGTGCTATTTCCCAAGTTACACCACGTATCTTACTTATCTTCTTACAATAGTTAGTTAACTTCGCGTAAAGAGATATTTTATCTCACATTTACTTAATCAACACAATCATATATGTTTGCGCATCATATAAACAACAGACATGCAATTTATACCTGTAGGTTTTAACCCCATACAGAAATTACCTGCATACAATTCTAAAACATAGAAAATAAATAATGTGAGAGCATAACACATAAAACACATATACACAAATATTTTCCCCTTGATCCCAAAATCGGGACTACTAGCTTGATTTTTCATTATGTTCCTTTCAATGTTACAATAAATATTTATACATCCTGAAGCATCCAATACCATGGACCAAAAACCATCACATCGAAAACCATGGACCGAAAACCGTTGCGTCCAAAACCATGTGCGAAAAATCATGCACAAAACCATAGGTAGGTCCGCCCAACCTAATATGGGGTCCAAAAACAAAAATTTCTGGGGCGCTACCCTGGACCCCATAGAGTAGGGTTACATACACCCCTCAAACCCCCTGTGACTCCCCCCACTACGCAATCATCACAACGAAGGGGGGGCTCCGCCCCCCTTCTAACCCCCTGGTTAATTATGTCAGCTAGTCGTGGAAAGAATATAACACAACCCAACATTCTCCCACTTGTTGTTTTCTTTCCATAAGGGGACACAAGAGAGATTATTCATTTATGCAGCCCTACAACACCCATTGTTTCTCTACACCAATAGAACTTCTCAGAGCTCACAGATTTTTTCAATGCATCTGGAGTATTCTTCAAAGTGTCCACCTTTACCAACAACACCTTTTTTTCTTCTATCATATCCCTCACAAAATGATACTAAACATCAATGTGCTTTGTCTTTGAATGATATGCATGGTTCTTTACCAAGAAAATTTCACTTTGGCTGTCACAATCTATCCTTATAGCTCCCTATACTAACCCATACTTGAACACAATCTCTGCAACCAAACTGCTTCCTTGCTTGCATGAGTGGTTGCCATGTATTCTGCCTCTGTAGTTGATAGTGCCACTACAGATTGTTTCTTACTCATCCAACTGACTGCACCTCCAAATACGTTAAACACATACCCACTTGTAGATCGTCTCTAATCTAGATCTCCAACCCAGTCTGCATCAACAAAGCCACAAATATCCAACACTTTGTCCAATCATGGTCTTCCTTGGCAGCACAAACGATAATCACTAGTGCCATGCAAATACTTGAAAACCCGCTTCAGTGTTGTCCAGTGCTCCTTCCCTGGTTTTGACATAAAACTGCTCAATACTCCCACTGCATGTGCAATGTATGGTCTAGTACAGACCATGGCATACATCAGGCTACCGACTGCACTTGCATATGGAACACGGGACATGTCCTCTTCCACTTCTTGTCTCTTGGGACATTGTTCAGTAGATAACTCTACACCTACATGAATAGGAACCTTCATCGGTTTACTATCCCGCATATTAAACCTCTGCAATATTGTCTCGGCATACTTCCTCTGATTTAACCAGAGCTTCCTCTTTGTCCAATCTCTTTTAATTTCCATGCCCAAAATATAGTTTGCAACACCAAGATCTTTCATGTCAAATTTGGAGGACAAATGGGTCTTCAAATCCTAGATAATTTCTTTGTCATTTCCAACCAGCAACATATCATCCACATACAAGACCAGATAAATAACACGGTCACCAATTAATTTAAAATACACATAGTGATCTGGTTTGCTTCTGGTGAAGCCAAGTCCCCTTATAAATGCATCAAATTTGTAATACCACATCCTTGGTGACTGTTTTAACCCATACAAAGACTTCTTTAACTTGCATACCAGTTCTTTCTTATCCTTCACTACAAAACCTTCAGGTTGCTTCATGTAGATCTCCTCTTCTAGATCCCCATGAAGAAATGTTGTCTTCACATCCATCTGTTCTACCTCAAAATCAAAAGCAGCAACAACATATAGAAGTAATCTAATAGAAGCTACCTTGGCAGTAGGAGAAAAAATATCACCAAAATCAATTCTTGGCACCTGGGAATAACCTTCTGCTACCAACCAAGCTTTGTATTTCTCCACATTTCCTTCTGCATTTGTCTTCTTCTTGAACACCCATTTGCTGCCAATGGGTTTCCTTCCAGCCAGCAACTCCACCAGATCCCATGCCTCATTTTTGTGCAAAGATGCCATTTCATCAACCATGGCCTCTTTCCAGAGTTTGTCATCATCTAAATCTACTGCTTCCTTCACAGTTCTGGGATCATCATCAGTAGTAGATAAAACAAAATTTGAATAGAAAGCAGATGGACTATACCTTTCCGTTTCCTTCTTTCTCGAATTGATCTTCTCACACTCGGAGTTTGTGGCTCTTCATCTTCAGATTCCTCTTCTGTTGTAGAGTCTGATTCTTCCTCCTTAAGCTCAAACTGTAACTTCTCAGGTTCCTTTGGTTGGACTTCATGTTTAATAACATATTTCACCTCTCTGAACACCACATCTCAAATGTACACAACCTTCCTTGTTACTGGGTTCCAAAGCTTATAACCCTTTAAACCATCCTTATAGCCAATAAAGATGCACTTTTCATATTTACTATCCAACTTGGTTCTTTTCTCCTTCGGAACATGTACATATGCATCACATCCAAATACCCTCATATGTGACAGAGAGGGTTTCTTACCAGTCCATACCTCTTGTGGAGTCTTATCCTCCAACGCTGATGAAGGTGATCTATTAACTAGGTAACATGTTATCTCCACCGCCTTTGCTTAGAATTCTTGTCCTAACCCAGCACCACTGAGCATGCCTCTTGCCCTTTCCATCAGCGTCTTGTTCATTCTTTCTGCAACTCCAGTTTGCTTAGGTGCATATGGAGTAGTCTTCTACCATGCTATACCACACTTCTTACAGAATTCTTCAAATTCCTTGGAATCCTAGATGAGCCGCAAGTGATCCTTGATTGTTTTGCGTGTGTTTTTTAACCTGCATTCTATACAACAGAGTCCTATCCATCATCAATTCATAGCTTTGAAATTTCCTTTCATCATGACCAACCGATTTACAAAAGTTATAGAATAGTTTCTTTGGAGATTGTACAAAATTCTGTAATAGATAACAATTATCTATCGAATGTTGTCTCGACACTTGGTAGATGTTACACGAGGTACTTGCACCGGTGCTTGATCCAGCGGAATATTCTGGCTCCAGCAGGTTGGAACCCCCCGTAGCTATATAATCCTAGAATACAGGGCACTGATCTTTATGATGGTCTTCAATCTTGCACTTCGTGCACCAAACTTCAGAATGTGTTTCTGATTTAACCTCCTTTCCCTAATTTAGATCCTACAACTCCACATGCAGGCTTGCTAACTGCGATTAGATCTATTGAACTCCTATATTCATGTCTTGGATTGGCCAAGCTTCTAGTTTCATTATGATCTTAATGCTTTGGCATGAGACCCAATCTCCTGCTGAGATAATGACAATCTTAAGTGAGGTAATATCGTAGCTATGTACCATTCCTTATGTTGTTCATATGAAATCTGAAGATTAGCTTGGCTTAGTAAACACTTCAGTCGCTAATCTATATCTGACACAGACTCGTTAACCCTCTGCGTGATCTCCTTTATTTCGGTCACACACTAAGCTTGCGACTTTGACTTCCTAAATTCAGCATTCAATGCATCCTTCATCTCAGCTAACGAAGCAGTCAGATGAGTTGTACTATATTTGATGTACTAGGTAAGCGCTATGTCCTGTAGTGCTATAACCAGTTGCGTTTTCTTCATGTCATCATTGTTTACTTGCTACGCTTTCCACATAGCTTCTGTAACGAACCAAAATTGATCATGATCCTCTGATCCCTGACCCCTCAATATAGTCATTTTCACTGTATTCACCATACTGAATAGCGGAGGTGGAGGTGGAGGTGGAGGCATAGGTGTATGAGGTGGAGTCAATGGATGTGGAATTCCAGAAATATCCTGATCCACTTTCTATGTCACACCCTTGGGCGTACTAGGGATACTTATTTCTTCTTCACTTCTAGACTCTTCCAATAAAGGACTATATTCACTTCCAATGAATTTGTCTAGATCTACTTTGAACCTCTTTCCACTTCGCATAGATCCAATCTTACCTCTCTTAAACATTAATGTAAAGACATAACCCCTTTTTCACATAATAACATTTTAATCCAGGTCTTTAGCGATTTCAGGTACTTACTTCTCAAACCTTTGAAGAATCGGCATTCATCTTTACTATAAGACACAGATGTATCGATTACAAATTCAATGATGAAACCACCCAAGATACTATCAATCCTATAACCAACAACCCTTGCAACCTTATAATCAGATCCTTCAAGATGTTTGACTAATTTTGGAGTCCACACAATAGGATCATCGTGCTTTCAAGTAGGTTCACTATTTTCTAATTTGGATAGCCACTCCTGTAATTCGCAAGTGAACGTCGAAAAGAAAACTTCATGTACTTCTTTGTAGAGATATTTTGTAATCACCTTTCTTTTGGCAAGCATGGATTCTGATTCTCCTAAACTACGAACTCGTGCAACTTTTGATCTATCCACTTCTCGATTTCTTTCTAATTAGTTGGTATCCACAGACACCACAACACACATCCCTCAGATAGATCTCGGCCCTGACAACAGAGCCATTTGTTGGTTTGAGGGGGCTTAGACACAGGTACAAAGTTAGTTGCACTAACAAATGAAACCCTACACTACTGACCCTTTCGGCAACAACCCACTTAATAGAGGTTGCAATCTCACCCGAGGCAGTATTGGGGGATGCTAGAACTAGGTTTCTACATCCAGAATGCTATGTGATGTGGGGGTAAGGCATTTCTTCAGTTTAAGGCTTGATTTGACCTTCATGAACCCTTATCCTCAAAATCCCCAAACTTAAAGAAATTTCCAATTCAATAGAGTTATGAGCTTCGCCTAAGGGTCTAATCATGCATAAAATAACATATAATAGTAGATCCAGATCTTCGTGGTGTAATTAAGACAATCTTACAGATAAATGGCATTCAACTGAGCATAAATATAGAAAACACATAAGTATACAGTTCAGACACAGAATTGATTCAAATACTCTTTATTATTCTAGATCTTCAATACATATACTTTTCATACCTTTTGCACACAGCTACAGGGTCTCGTGCACTCAGTTGCAAACTTACCAAGGTCTCCACGCACACAGCAACAAGATCCTTCCCCTACGCCTGAATACAAAAAATAACAATTCAAACTCTAAGAATCAACCATTCATTGAATTAGCTTAACTTAACTTCCTAATGACTCCTTAATGACTCCCTTTTATAGTGTTTACATTACATTACCATGGTCTGCGAACCATGGGCGGAGCTTAATACAACTCATCCCTTTACAAAATAAGGGGTTTTGACTTGCATAAAATCGCCTTTGACTCTTAGCAACCTACGCTACTCGCACTCTGCTCCTCAAAATGTGGAATCTTTACAATATCTTATCAAAATTTGACTTAAGACTTAGCAAAACTTAACCCTGGGGAACCCTGTCCCAATAGGGGGTGTCTTTTTGAGCTATAAAAAATTCCCCCTCATGTATGAGGTCAGAAGAGAATATGATGGCTGAAATACATTACAATAAGTAAACTAGTGAGAGAGGAACGCAGATATCATAGAGAAGAGACCTATAGAAACTCAAAATTATAGTCAGATACATAGAGAAGTACATCCACGTGGTAGGAATACCATTACTTGGAACTGAGAGAATATAGCATATATTCCCACACAACATACTGTGGACTAATGTCATCAAGGACTAGTCACGATATAATGTAGATCTCTAACATAGTAGCTATCAGTAGGGATGGACATTGATGTGAGTGCCCTAATGATGGCCTTCAAAGTACATAATATATTATCCAATCATAGCTTGGGAGAGGCAATGGTCAGGAGTGAAGTAGCCCCAATTCCCCAAGGTCTTCGACTCACACCTTAATGGTATGACTCGACTACATGTGAACGAATGAGATCACGTCAAGCATGCAACGAGACTGTTTGATTACCAAGCATTGATGTATCTCGTTAACAAACACGAGGGAGACCACCAATAATGAAAATGGTTTCCAAGGTACCTAGTACAATCTACAAAGTGAAAATGGATGAGATGAATTCAAGCACTCTATAAAATCAGTCTACATGGGCCAACGATGAAAACCCAATGCAAACCACAAAGAAACCTTCCATTGATGACTACAAGCTCTAAGGTACTAGACTGTTTCTAGATATACATTGTAGATAAGGTGTTGAAGTCGATGGAAAAAGATTTGTTGAAGGAGGGATTTAATGTATCATCCATCATAAACACAAAATTGACACCAAGATAATGTATCTGATGAAATAAAATGAAGAAGTGATGTACAACTAACACGTGGATGGCCAAAACAAAAGGTATAATGATATGTGAAGATGACTAACTCTTGACTAAGACTTTCCTTGAATATATAACGACATGACATAATAGGGAACTTGGCATCATAGACTAAATATTACTGATAGACACGATGGTGACACAGGAGGCATAAAAAAATCCCATAGATTGGAAGGGTATATAATTGGGTGAGATATTGACTCAAGCAACATAGTGACTCAACTCAAGATAAAGGTGTGGTTCAAAATTCTGACAAAACTAACTGTAACATTATGAAATCAAACAAGTTCCATGTTCAAGGGTGAAATACAACTACCAATACAAAGACACGATAATGAAACCCCCACACCCCCCCATTTTGTATAGTGTATCCCCTTCATATTTTAATGAGCATGAAAAAGAAGACAAGTAAGCTCAATAGGTTCCTTTTTTGTAAAGTTTATACCAAGGCTAAAAAGAGATAAAAGTACACTCATGAGCTTCTCAGGGTTTAAAAATCTTGAGAATGGACAAGAGATCACTCAATGACTTTAAATTTAACTAACAAGCATAAAAATACGGAAATAACTCGACATTTCATATAGGTTTTATGAGCATGAAAATATGGTAGAAAAAGAAGCTCAAAATTTTCATGGGTTTAATGAGTCATGAAAAGAAGATCAAACTAGACTCAATATTTTCGTATAGATTTAACAAGCACAAAAATACAACGAATGGAGCTCGAGATGTTCATTGTTTAACAAGAATAAAAGGAGGGACAAAAGGAAGCTCATTTCATATAGATGAGTGGTATAATGGCATGCATCTTGTTTCGAGGGGTAATGATGGAACCAACCTAAGTAAAGCAAGAAGCAGTGGCAAAGTGTCTAGCTATGGAAATCCACTCATCACAATGGTCTCTCTAAAAGGTGATGGTTATGAGATGGATCGAAGGCTAATTCAAAGGAAAAAGGTTGAGCACATCTGCAATTCTGACAAGTGAAATGAGAAAAGGCTTTGGCATGAAAACATCTAGTAGGATGTTGTGAACCATGAGCATAGGCGACCATAAAGAAACATGATAAAAAGTGTGGGGACCCCCTATAGAATGATAGTCAGAAATGATAGAAAAAGAGAGGCATGAGACTCAAATTAGGTTTCATGGAAGGTAATAAAGAGGATCCTTGAACCTATGAACAACTGCAACATGGAGACCAAAATGGAAATTGGGTGCTACTCTAGGGTTCCCATGGAGGGTAGGGTCTACTGCACAAGTTACGATGTGCATAAAGGAGTGGTTAATGCTGCAAGCTGGTGGGGTGGGTCCTATGGTAAGCTAAAACAAAGACATAAATGACCAACAATGTAATGACAAGGTTGGTGAATCTTAGTCCTATATACCAGGTTCAGTGATATACCTCAATATAATAATGAAAAAGAAGGATTTGTTTTTGTTTTTTTTTAACTTTATATACATATGTACAAAGCATGGCACAGTCTAATAGGTTATACAATCTAACTCATGTGAATTTTTCGGAAACATATAGCACACAATTATGGAGCCATGCTACATCCAATTAAAGTTGCATGTTCCCAAAGGTTCATGATTTCAGGGATGGCCTAAAACCATAGCATTACTAGGAATTGTCCAAGGACATAAAGGATGAATTATCTCATGAGTTAAGACAAATCCTTGATAATGATGATTAGGACATGAATAGGGTATGAGACACTCATCAATGGGAGAAGGAAAATTGGATGATCTAGTGGAAATTTTAGTACTATAAATCTCAACTTGATTCAGTCCAAGGATGGTACTTCATTAGATGATGTGGGAAATTCCCCTTGGATCAGTTCAATATTTTCAGTGACAATCTCCATCATTTCCAGTTGTGAGAGAGTAGACACATCATGAGGAATAGTCTCCCTTATCTTTTCTTGTGAAGCCATGATCTCTAAGATGGCCTTATCTGAAAGAAGCTTAATATCAAGGGAGTCATGTGAAAATGATTGAGTGATGGCCTATATGGAAGAGGATCCTGATCAAATTCCATATTAGGATGGATTTTTTGACCAATGTCATCAAGTGGTGGTGGAACCATTGAAGAGGTGATTAATTCCACGAAATGTGGCATTGTGTTTCCATGAGATTCATCTTCTGTAGGAATTTCCTAAGGATCAAGAGGTCCAAGGGATTCACTAGTGACGAAAGAGATCATGTTAAATGTGGAAGTAAATGGACATGGGTACGATGGGGCAAGGTGAAATGTGCCCATCAATGAGGAGTATTTGAATATTCCTCCTCTAATACCCTCTTCAAGAGTGGAAGGGTCACCTACAAAGGGGACTGACATACTATCTTGAAATTGAAGATTGGGCTTAGAAAAGTCTAGCTGGTGGATACTAACTATTTTACCCTCATGTGGAAACATCATGACGTGGAAGATTGATGAAATGAGAATGGTCATAGCATAGAACCAAATTTTCCTAAGGAGGTTATAATATAATGGTGCATCAATGACCTCAACCTCAACAGGGATTTTCTTTCCTCCTAACTCAATAGGAAAAGCTGAAAAAACCCCTTGAGGCTACAAGGTGTGCCCATCAAAGGCCTTCAAGTCTAATCTAGTTGAAGACAAAGTGGGAGAACTGAGAGCTTTTCAACACTTCGATAACATTATAGAATTCGATGGCCCCTCATCTAAGATTGTCCTATGAACACATTGTCCAAAAACATGGACCATTATTTGGAAGGCCACATGATGTGGAAGATGGGGTTTCCAAAGAGATGGATCAAAGTTCATAATATTTGAGTCCGAGGGATCCACCCCACTAATAAAAAATAAAATAACCTTGTGTTGCATTTGGAAAATTTGCAACACTTATAATGTAGACATAACAGTTGGAGCTTGGACCATATCCTCAACAATACTATAATTGTGAGAAACTTTTCCATTAGGACTGTGTGTAGTCTTTCAAAGGGCACCATCAGGAAGGTGCAACACAATGTTCAGTGGTGGCTTATCAAAATGAAGTTGACCATCCTATATAGGTTGGTTCAAAGGATCTGAGGCAAAAGTATTGCTCTAAGAATTCTTGTAATTATGAGCTCTGGTTTGTAAATGGATGCCTAACTTAACCATAAATATATCTTGTATTGAAGGTGAAGCATTAGAAGATTTGTCCCTGCTCTCTTATTTCTAAGGTGGTAGAGGATTTGCAACCATGTTTTGTTGTTTGGTTGGAAAAGGATTCCTCAAGACAACTTTTTGATGAGCAGGTTTCTACAAGAAATATCAGTGAATCTTATCCATCTAGGGAACTCATGAGTAAGATGATCATTTCCACAAATCTTGCAGGGAAAGTTATTCTTCTTATTCTTCTCTTTGGTACCACTCTCAGTGTTATATTGGGTTTGCTATGCCCCTTATTCCTTACATGAATTCTTTGACTATTTTTTTCCTTTTACCTCCTGTTTGTTGAGGATTCATATTCAAGGTGAATTGAATATAATTTACCTTGGAGGTGGGAACATGGTCATGAAGAGTTTTTGTAGTAGGATGACTAGCCGAAGCACTAGAAGAGATGTTCAGTTGGCCCATCTGAAAGGCTACTTATGTTTCCATATGATACAGAGCCCATGAATCCATCTACATGTGTTTCAAGATTTTAGGTTGACAAACCAGTCAATGGCCGAGGAGCATTTGGAATGCAATTATACAAGGTGCCCAACAAATAATAGATCAAATAAAGTTGGCAGGAACACAAGATTTATTTCTCTTCAGTTTGGGCTCCACCCTTTGCCACATATTCAGTAATTTTAGGAGATAAATATTTAATAAACCACTCACTAAGTACTTCATTGGGATGTTTGATTTGGAGAAAAGCTCATCATCTCCTCCACTCATGAATATGATCATAAATGAGTGTGGAGTTATCATGATGGAAGCTAGTGAGGATTTATGTACTAGCCTCATATATAACAACAAATTGATAGTAATTAACAAATGTCTATGCGAAAGATAGGAAAGTGTCATAAGTGACGGATTCAAGATCAATATACCACTTGGCAATATCACCTGTGAGAGTCTATTGAAAAAGGCACAATCTAATACTCTCATCCATAAAATATTTGGATGAACACCATAGATGATAAGTGGTGATATGAGATGCAATGTTTTCTCTAGGCTTACCATTGAATTTGGGAATGTCCGGTAGCATTTTATGTGGAACATGTGGCCATGCAGGATTATGTCATATGGGGTCAGTCATCAACTTAGAAATATTAGGAAAAGCTAGAGTTTCCAAGAAAGAAGATGTGAACGAAGCTTGGGGGTGGGGGCAAAGGCCCCTTGTGACCTGAGTGGATGAGGTTCACCTCCCATAACATTGTTTCTAGTATAAGGGATGGTCATGAGAGTGCTTTGGCTATAGTCATCAGTTCCAATTCCCATGTAAACTTGTGATTAGTTATTTCCCCTAAGGTAAGTTGTCCTAGTGGAAAAAGGATTCCTAAGAGGTTGTTGAGCTCTTAGACCATAAAAGGATCCAAAGGGGTTATTAAAAGGATTAAGACCCCATGGATTATACATGAGAAAAGTGTCACCCCCCTAGAGGCATTCCAAGGATCAGATGTATGACCCTAGAATGTAGATCCTCAAATCGATTGATGTAGAAATTCCCACTGTAGATCACTTGATAATGCAATATACTAAAGAAAAATACTTGATCCACTTCTACAAACAATTATGTGAAAGCTTAATCGAATTGAGCAAGATCAATTGAACACATATAACTGATAAGGAGAAATCAATCACACATAACACAAAAGAAATATCCAGGGGAAAGCACCAGCCTAAAACCTCAACTCTGTATTATCATACAAGTGGAAATATAGCCAGTATTACAAAAAGAATCAACTCAAAATCTATCTCACTCTCTCTGCAATACCTTTGTTGCTCATAGATAGTCAAAGGCCTCTATCTAACCTATGGTCTACCCTCCAAGCCTTCTATTTCTTTGCGCAATTTTGATTGGGGTCCAGTGCAGCCACTTGTGTGAATTGGCCTCTTCACACACTCACTAACCTTTGATCCAACTACGCAGTCCTGAAGGAGATAAATCCTCATCATGGATGAGCTTCCTTTGTAGGAAAAATATTCATCCAACTGATAGTAGATTGTTCCTTCTCTAATCTCAACTGGGTCTCTGTCTGAACTAACATGCATGAGTTATTCATGAGAGAATCTTCAATTATATGATGTATAGCACTTATATGCTAGCATGCATTAACTAACTGAACTTACTTAATTTAAACAAACTGTTTAAATAAAATATAACTAGACTTGTCTTAGTTAACTAAGCCAACTAATTACTACTCAAATTAGAACTCATCCTTATCTCTTTAACTAATGGATAAATTCCTCAATTAATAAATAAACTGTTGCATGTCCTTACATAGACTTCATGTTTGATTTTTCACAACTAATTAACTCATGGAGAATTAATTTATTTATTTTCAAACAGCTGCTAAGACCAAATTCGAATTTTACTTCTTATTTTTAGTCCAGGGACTGACTAAAATAGGAATCAATCCTGAACTGCTAAAAATAGCAATTCTATTTTTAGCACTTCCATTTTTCATTCCCTATTGCCCAATCCAGTACTGATATCCAAACTATTATTTTTAGCAATGTTATTTTTAGCACTTCTATTTTTAGCATTTCTTGTTGCCATTTTTCAACACTCCCTCTCAACAAGAAAGGCTTGAACTCAAACCCGATCCTGTACCTCTGGAATTTTCTGCGTGCAACACATCTACCAAGTGTGGTTGCTCCAGCAACTCTCGAAACAAAAAAACTGCCTACTGACCTCTTCTTCGCCTTACTCGCTAAGGCACAGTTTTCTTCATCCTCCATGGATGAAGAACCATCTCCGGTGCTTCTTCTTATCTCCTCCTGCATCAAATCCAACCAAAGTCATTCCCAATCTAGCAGTTCCTCTCTTCCATTAACTGAGTCCTGGTAGTTATGCTAGCTCTTAGGAAGACCAAGGAGAGCAAGACTCACCATTCCATCATCAACTGTCACGATCCCTACACTTCCAAGCTCATCCTTACATGTGGTGAGCTTGTTCAGATACATAGAGATCTTGTCGCCCTCTTCACACTTGATCTTTCAAAGTTTTTCCTTCAGTGCCAGCTTCCTCTGATCACTGCTATTTTGATATAGATCTTTCAATGTTTTCCACATTGAAAACAGTGTCTCCTTCCCATGGAGACTCGAGACTATGTGATTTCGAACTCCCTCCAGAAGGATTCTCCTTGCTCTAGCCACACATTTCTTCCATTCAGCCAATTCAACAGCACCAGTCGACTTGAGGACTTCTTTATCAATGAAGTCCTTTAGACCGTTATCCTCTAGTACTGCTTCCATGTGATCCTTCCAGGCTATATAATTCGAACTACCATCAAGGGCATATTTGAGTCTCAAACCATTGAATGACATAGGTGAAATAGAGATGTGATAAGAACTCGATTTCTATATTCAGGAATCACAAACTTTAACTTCTCCCTTCTTGTATATTGTTCTTCCTTTATCACCTGTGCTCCAATACCATGTATAAATTCCCACTGTAGATCACCTGATAATATAATATACTAAAACAAAATATTTTATCCACTTCTACAAACAATTATGTAGAAGCTTAATTGAATTGAGCAAGATCAATTGAACACTTATAATTGATAAGGAGAAATCAATCACACATAACACAGAAGAAATATCTAGGGGAAAGCACCAGCCTAAAACCCCAACTCTGTATTATCATACAAGTGGAAATATAGCCATTATTACAAAAAGAATCAGCTCAAAAGCTATCCCGCTCTCTCTGCAATACCTCTGCTGCTCATAGATAGTCAAAGGCCTCTATCTAACCTCTGGTCTGCCCTCCAAGCCTCCTATTTCTATGTGCAATTTTGATTGGGGTCCAATGCAGCCACTTGTGTGAATTGGCCTCTTCACACACTCACTAACCTTTGATCCAACTACGCAATCCTAAAGGAGACAAATACTCATCATGGATGAGCTTCCTTTATAGGAAAAATATTCATCCAATTGATAGTACATTGTCCCTTCTCTAATCTCAACTGGGTCTCTGTCTGAACTGACATGCATGAGTTATTCATGAGAGAATCTTCAGTTATCTGAAGTACAGCAGTTATATGCTATCATGCATTAACTAACTGAACTTACTTAATTTAAACAAGTTGTTTAAATCAAATATAACTGGACTTGAATCAGTTAACTGAGCCAACTAATTACTACTCAAATTATAACTCATCCTTATCTCTTTAACTGATGGATAAATTCCTCAATTAATAGATAAATTGTTGCAAGTCCTTACATAGACTTCATGTTTGATTTTTCACAACTAATTAACTCATGGAGAATTAATTAATTTATTTTCAAACAGCTGCTAAGACCAAATTCGAATTTTACTTCCTATTTTTAGTCCAGGGACTGACTAAAATAGGAATCCACCCTGAACTGCTAAAAATAACAATTTTATTTTTAGCACTTCTATTTTTCATTCCTTGTTGCCCAATCCAGCACTAATATCTAAACTGTTATTTTTAGCACTTCTAATTTTAGCATTTCTTGTTGCCATTTTTCAACAATTGACTCCCAAGAGGATTGGTGAACCCATTAAAAATGAACGCACCTCCAACATTGCTAGAGGGTGACATGGATACACTAAAAGGGTTCCAACTAAAGGGAAATCCATTATTTGGAATTTCCATACTTACTACTGAGATACATGAACCCATCGTGGGACCCGTTAACCCGGATGTGAAATAGAAGTTAGACCCTCCAACAATGGACATAGAGATATTAGATGAAATGGAATTAGAACCTCCACTCATCATGAATAGAGATGTAAAGGTCGTTGATGTAGAGGCACCCATATGGGGTGTGTTAAATGGTGGAACTCCACTAAGATTCTACCATAATGAGGAGAAAGAGTCATTAGAACATGTCCTTTGGAAGGAATTCATGGCCAAAGGAGCATATGTAGATGTGACCCATGGAAGACCATCAGTCATTGTAGGTCTAGACACAATGAGTTCCAACACAAAAGCATTAACGTTATCCATGAATGACTCATGTAAGGGACTATGTGAAGATCTAGATAAGTCGATATCTCCACCTAAGGATTTGGGTTTAGAGGTAGGATGATGAGGTGGAAAATCTTGGTCAACCACTCTATGAACGAAAGGTTCAGGCCTTTGAGTAACACCCAAAGTTTCCCCAGACATAAATGTACCATTGTTGGAATTAAGTCTATGTCTATGAGCAGGTGGACCTACCTCATAGGGGGCAAGGGCCACAAGTCTACGAGAACAACAAAAACAAAAATATGCCACTATGGCCACCAAATCTTACAAAATCATGATTGAATAAAATTCATAAGGCCAATATTTACGAGAGAGAAACAAACACACCCTAAAAAGATCCTAAAGATACAAACCAAGTAAACCAGAGTGGGAAAGGGATCCTCATCCTCCGACCACTAGAGCCCATTTAACCAATGCACGGTTTAATAATGAGGAAATGGTTGGGACAATTATAATAGGTACCTTCCTAACGATCCAATGTAGGATCAAGTGCTATTATGAGTCATGGAGCAACCCCCCCGTAGGAGGACTGAGTAAGTTTGCTTGAAATCCACCCTAGGTACAACAAGGATTGCCCCCCTCACTGTCACCTGTGATAGTATCCTAATAAAGGCCACTAAGGTTACCACCACCAAAAACACGTCTTACGAGGAAAATTGTTAGCTAGAACTACACGCAAGGGTAGGTTATCAGGCACAAAGCCTCCCAAAGTATACCCCCATGAATATAATATAGTTCTTGGATATAACCGCCACCAATTCCAAAAAAAATTGTGAGGTCACTCTAAAGGTCCCAATGTGGCCTAGCGCTTAACCTTTGCATTAAAAGGGATTCCCAAATTGTGCCACTTGTTATGCTCCTATACCAATAGGTGTCATATTTCATGATTGACTTGATGAGCTATGTAATATGTTCATACCTTTCCTTGTTGCAAAGGTTTTCCATATTGTGAAAAAACCAAAAAATTTAAAAAAATGTAAAGAGGGTATGCCCTAAAAGAAAAATCAAAAGGTGAAAAGAAATAAAATGGTCAAAAAAGTGAAGAAAAATGAACCCCACTAAAAAAAAGACCAAGGAAAGTGTGTAAGTCTAAATGCCACTACTATTTCATTTTCTGTAATAAACCATTGTGTGCAGCCTGTCACTTATGCCACAACTAATGAAGAGTCAAACTGTTTAAACTTGGCTCATTCATTTTTCAATTTCATGCTATAGAGATAGAGAATAAAATCTGACCAAACTGCTTAATCTTGGCAGATAAGTAGATATGTAGAGTAAATAAAAAGGAGCTCAACAGTGTAATCTGAGCCCTTGGATGTAATAAGGTTAGATTTAGATAGACTTCCATATGTAAAAGAAAAGTGTGATAAGGGTTTGCCAGTCCAAGTGCACCAAAATAAAGAAGAAAAAATGTTAGGCTAAAGTAGGTAGGGTAGGTAGATGGTGTTGCAGAATGATACTTGCGATGATCATGTTTCTGAATGTGTTAACTTTTACTTTTATCACAAGTGCAAAACAGACATTATACTTGATGCAGTTCAAGCAAGACAAGGTTAAATAACTAACTTCCCTTCACATTTTTCCCTAAAGATTTCACTAATTCCCCCTAAAAGTATTAAGTTCTTTTAAAATCAAAGGGGCTCAGAGCATTTCTCTGACTTTTGGAGGGACCAGACCCTCGGCCCAATGATTTAAGAGCCTAAGTACTTAGAATCATCCATAAACCATTCACTTGATTTCATAAACTCATTTCTTAAGTAAATTCCTACTTTACTTAGGAAAATACATAATATCACCTGAAAACCCCTTTTCCCAATTTAGCCTAAGTTTTAATGCAAATTTCTAACATTTTAACTTGGCGCTTTTCATTTTGTAGTCATATTAACTTTAACACATAGTATATAACTCCCAAAGAAATTCTCACCTTTTCTCGTATTATTTAATTATGTATAAACCCCCAAATTATTATATATTCCCGCCTTGGTTAAGATATAACCATAAACGCTGTTTAATAGGGATTAATAGATTTATTCGAAATTTATTAATAACCTTCCCTGCCGCACGAAAACGGGATTAATTAACCCTCCAGATTAATTAATAACCATCCCTTGACCAATCACCATGCCCTCGATACGATTAAAATATGTTTTATGGTGAACGGCCCGCTGCATTAAATCATCACCATATCCATCACCCATCCACTGTTCGATCATCCCAACACCATCCAACGGTTGATGATGATATCGCGCCCCCCCTGGTGACCACGCTTTAACTCGCGATCACCAGGCGGTTTTCCGCCTGTACCTTCGCCACGCGTCGCACTATCCATATGCTCGCTCGCCCCCCACCCGATACCACTTGACTCCAAAAGTGGTGCGATACAAACCACTTACCACCTTCCACATAGCGACAAAACGTCACATCTCGCTTACGTCACCCTCCTGATAAAGCCAAAAAAGACCCGCCAACAAAACATCAACGAACAAAACATCATTTTCACTGTCATTTGCTGCAAATTGTTCTCCCATGAAAAACAACGTCTAGTCGGTTGTTCGAGCTTTCAAACCGCCACCTGACTAGAAAAACTACAACAACGCGCTCCGCAGCCTGTCATTCAACCTGCCATTATATAGTTTACCTCCTTAATCTAGGTATTTACCCAATTTACCCTGCAACCCTATAATTTCAGTTTTTACTGAAAATTCTACCTAAGAAGGCCAAAATTCAAGTCTAGAATAGTCTGTGTTGCCACAAAGAGTTCCCCAAACCTGTTGTTTGGTATATTTTCCCACAGAAAACCTGAATTCCATTTTGAATCCATAAGATCCAAATATGGAAATACACCTTTAGCCCTGAATGTCGCACCCCTCAACGCTCCTCATAAAGACTTAGATTATCTGCCTCTGGTCGACAAAGATTTTCAGATAAAAGATTTATCAGGTGATAGAAACCATCTTCAGGCCTTCTGCAAAGTCAGGGATAGTTATCTGAATAAGTCTGATATTTTTGGATTATGGGAATCTAACCTCCCTATGTATTACCTCCCTTCAGTCCATGTTTTACCAGACATAATTCATCAATGCTGTGCTAATTATGATCTTATCCATAGAGCAGTTATGTCCCCATTCCAAATTGTCCTTTCCCCATAACGGCTAAATCCATCAATGAAATGATACAGTTCCACTCCACTCAGCCCCTTACTCCTATTTCCATGGGGTATTTACTTGAAAAAGCATCTCAGTTGTCCCAAGCAAAAATCAGTCGTATTGCTTAGACCTTCATGCAACCAAAGTACCAGCCCAAAGGTCCACCTCCTTATCTGCAGACCTTCTTCACTGAAACTGGAAGACTCCTTGTTGACATGATAGCCCTGATTATGGGATTTAAGACTAGTGAATTTGTTGATGATATTACCCAAGTGTTACTATCAATCTTTACTCCAGGACAGCCCCCTGCTGTCAGATATGATTATGCCACCTACATTGCCAACAAAGTCAATGATCAATTTCTAAATTTGGATAGGGAAGGAGTTTTTAAATACACCTCTTTCATATAACATCTCATGTTGTATTTGTTATCACTCAGGTTGTCCCCCAAGTCGGAGTAAAGGGATACGACCGAGGTAACCACAAACCAACTTTGGACTGCAGGTTCTAGCCCCACTTGCAGTCAGAGAGGGCTCTCTCTTTATGATTTAGCTTTATTGATGATGATTTTAGGCTAGCTATTGAGTTTAGGGATTTTTGTTTGTGTTTTGTTTGTGTTTTGGTGTGAAAATTTATGTTTTCAAGTAAAGAGGCGAGTGTAGTGTGAAAGTTTCAAACCATTGGGCATGGAGTCAAGGAAGTAAGATTGCTGGTGCGTTTTCTTGGTCACAAGAGAAATGAGGAGCAAGGTAACTGCACATGGAACAATTTTCCAAGTTTTAAAGGATGGAAAGAATGCTAAGGAAGGAGAGGCAATTAAGAATCTCTCAGTCAGCTTAACAGAGAAAAGTGGATGAGCTCTATCTAAGGGCAGTAAAGAATCCCTAGATAACTGTCAAACAGATGTGAATAAGAGTAAATATGAGCCACAAGGAATTCATATTCATGTCCAGTTCATTTCAGATGAAAAAACATAAAGAAATAGCAGAAATTGAGCCTAGAGTGCAGTTAAACAAGTTCTAAGCTAATCTTTCTTTTTGCTATTTAGATGGTGAAAAATGAAAACAGAGATAAGAGATACTTATTGGTTCATGTTGCAGCACAAGAATTCCATCATTCGGTCTCCAGAGACCATTAACAACCCATCAGGCAGTGATTCTTCCAATCTCTTCAACAATCTTTGATTAAAGAAAAATATCAGACATATAGAGCGAGTCTCTAATGAAAAGTTATCAATCAACCAACCCTTGAAACAATACAGAGGGTGGTATATATAGGGATGATTCTCCAAAATCGTTTATTACAGCTGTGACCTAAACAGGTCTGAAAGTAAATGAGTACTTTAACCTAAACTTATCAGAGATAAATGCAAAAGAAAAAAAATATCTATGATCCGCACTGAGGACAGTCGTATCAAAACTGAATCAATGCGTTGTCCTCGATGGCTTGGTGCAGTGCTTCTGTAATAACTGCACATGGACTTCTGCTCTATTGTAGTTCGGTGGCTTTAAGTGCTTTAACTATGATTTGAGAGCTGGGACGGGCGCGCGAATATTCGATTTTTGGTATAGCGCGGCGGGGAGGGTGAAGACTTAGTAAAATGCGGGTTTTCGTGGGTGTTTAAACGAGCGGGGGTCGAATATATATGAACAAAACTTTAGGATAAGGGCAAAGAAGTTGGTTTTGTAGGTTTAGGGTTAGGGGAAAAGGTTGTTAACATGACTAGGTGTCACACCAACTCCTGTTAGGACGCGGATGGGTTCATGATAATCCCAGGTGGGTTATTATGTCCCAGAACTGATAATACATATCTAAAGTGCTAGAGGATGGGGTATGTATATAGGGGAGTTATTTAGCATAGATTTAGTAGGGGAAAGGAAATAGATAGGGGGCTATATAATATAGTCAGGAGTTAATATGGAGATGATGAGAAAGCACTAAGGTAAGGAACCTTATGCCATTTTGGGGGAATATAGGACTTTGTAACAGAAGAATGGAAATCCTTGAGTGAGGCAGATCTTCACCAAGGCCAATGATGTGGAAAATGATGACTAAGAGGCATCAAGCAGATCTTGACCTCTTTGGGAAAATTAGTGAGTGATTTGGGGAATAAGAATGAAAAAGGGGAGTTAGTTATGTCCAGCTTGACTTCCTCTAGATGAAAACTGCATTATGGCTGTGATCTGAAAAGATATAACACTTAGAAACATAAAATTGATCATGAATCATCATTCTGCAACCTCAAAAACTACCTACCCAGCCTACCATCCTAACATTTTTTCTTCTCTTTGGTTTGGGTGCACTTAGACTTGCAGACCCAGCTTTACAAATTTTTCTTTTTTCTGTTATCCTATCTAAGTCTACACTTATTTCTGCCAAGGGCCCAGATTAAGCAGTTGGGTTCCTTTGATTCTCTACCTATCTACAAATCTGCCAAGATTACACTGTTTGGACAGATATCATTCTCTATATTCTAAAACAGGAAATTGAAACCTAGGGAGACCAAGTTTAAGCTGTTTGGCCCTCCCTTTCATAGAACAAAATGGTTGAGTCATCAAAATTGGAATTCAGCAGTGGCATTTGGATTGGCACACTTTCACAGTGTCTTCTTTAACCTCTTTTTGAAATATGGAACACTGCAGCATGCAAAGTATGACATATTTGGCATGAAAAAATGTCAATCATGAAAAATGAACACCTGTCGCAATAGGAGGCTAACAGTGGCTCCACTTGGGGATGGCTTTTCCTTGTGAAAAGTCAAGAATAGTGGGTCAAACTGCCTTGATCTTCTGTGGTTGTTGTGGATCAAAGGAACTTCTTTATGCTGGATGTTAGATAATTAAAACTCTGTAATATAAACAACCTCCTCCTCAACTGAAATATTGTGCAATGCATAGCACTGCCTGCTTTCTTCTGCGTGTTAGCTATTATGTAGAATGTTGCTTGAGCATTGCCTTTGAAACATTTTCAAAACATGGATCAAAACTGATATGTTTGCTTTACTTTGCTTTGACCAAGGGTGCTAATATGAACTGAAATACTGCTCTGTTTTGCTACCTTTGACTGAAGATCACCAACACCTTCCCTTTACCATGAGTTGCTTGATGTCACTGTGTCATTCTTGCTGTTTTGTTGAGGTTAGTGCAGGGACAAAGCTTTTAAACTGGAGCACTTGTATTGGCTATGTCTTCTCAAAATTTACTGCTGCTCCCTTGACAATGGGTTTGCTTATAAAAAAAAAATGAAACAAAGTGCTGATATATACAAATATCACTGTACCAAAGATATATACAAAGCTGCACTGTGTCCCTTAAAAGGGATCATGGTAATGTTTTAACATACGGCCATTGACAGGGCCTTCTTCAACAGAACTATCCCCTACAGACTTGAGAAAATAAGTGTTATTTCCCTGAACAGCAGAAATAATGAATGGTCCCTTCCATAAAAAATCAAACTTGGCATGTTTGCCTTTGTCTTCTCTTCATGAGTCCCACCTTAGAACTTTGTCACCAATGTAGAAATCCTCAGCTTTAACTCTCTTATCAAACATCCTTTTGAGTTTCTCTTGCAAAATTTGAGCTCTGTCATAAACTTTTTCTCTGGTTTGCTGAAGATGAATGGTCTGATTTATCCTTCTTTGAATGTCATTTGGTTCAGCCTGAATTTCCTGTAATAGTCTGATAGTAGGAATGCCCAGGGAAGATGGAAATCTGGCCTCCATGCCATATACCAGCTCATAAGGGCTCATTCCAATGGATTTCTTGCTTGAAAGTCTGTCTGCCCATAGGGAATTTACCAGCTTTTTGTGCCAGTTCTTCTTGTTCTCATCCAGCACTTTCTTTATGATGTTGATGAGGCTCTTGTTGGATGATTCGGCCAAGCCATTGCCTTGAGGGTAATAGGCTGTAGAGTGGCCTAAGGTAATATGAAATTTGTGGCCAAAACTAACCATCTTTTTGGATTTAAAGGTAGCAGTGTTGTCAGTGATGATTTTCTCAGGGCAGCCAAATCTAGAAAGGATATTGCATTCAAGGAATTGGATAATGACGATGTCATTGGCTTGCCTGCAGGGAATGGCTTCGACCCACTTAGTGAAATAGTCGGTGGCTGTTAGGATCCATTTGTGCTGGCCTGAGGAAGAGGGATGGATTTCTCCAATGAAGTCAAGACCCCATTGTTGAAAAGGCTTCTCGGTAGAGATGGGTTTCAGGGGCAAAGGTAATAACTTTCTCTTGCCCTCAAAGACTTGGCATTTGTGGCATGACATGGTAAACTTCTTTACATCTGCAAAAAGAGAGGGCCAATAAAAACCAGCCCTTAAAATTTTATCAGCAGTGGACTTCCAATATAGATGTCCTCCACAGTCACCTGCATGAAATTCTTTCATGACATTGTTAGTTTCGTTCATGGTTAAACAGTTAAGCAATATACCTTCATGATTTCTCTAGAATAATGCACCATCTATGACACAAAACTTTAAAGCTTTCATTTTCAAAAATCTTTTCTTGGTTCTGGACAATCCTGGGGGAGCAAACAGGTTTAACAGTACAAAACATATATCAGCATACCATGGGGATTGCAAAAAGGTCTCACTGATCTGTGGAGTCGCCAACTCCTGTTCATTGTCCAGTTGGTTAATGTCTAAGGCTTGAAAGTTTGTTTCGGACATCAGTTTGGCTAAGCCTTGTCCCTTTATCAGCTTAGTTGGTTTTATTTCTATGTCATACTCAAGGATGTTTGCTATCCACTTGCCTCTTTTGCCTTCTAATCCCTCTTGGGTCAATATGTCTTTTATAGCAGCGTGTGGGACATAGGCAATCACATGGGAATATAAAATGTACACTCTGAAATCCTTGATGGCCTTAACAAGTGCATAGGCCTGCTTTTCCATGATTGGGTACTTCAAAGGGGCATCTCTTAAAGCTCGGCTGAAAAATGCAATCGGCTTTTCAGCTCCCTGCTCATCCTTTTGCAAAAGGACAGCAGCTATAGTATGATCAGATGCAAAAGAAAAGATGATAAAATCTTTCTCAAAATGTGGGTTGGTGAGGACAGGGGTTTGTGTTAAGGCAGATTTGATACTCTCAAATGCCTGTTTGGTTTCAAGAGACCATTTTACCTTGGCATCCTTTTTTAACATATTGCTTAGCAGTCGTATCAGTTCAGCTAGATTTGGAATAAATCTTCTTAGGAAGTTGATTTTCCCAAGGAATGCTTGTAGCTCTTTTATGTTTCTTGGATATGGGATTTGGAGGATGGCTTGGATTCTTTCAGGATCAATTCTAATCCCATCTTTTGATATGATGTGACCCAATAATTTGCCTTTTTCAAGGCCAAATAGAGACTTCTTGGGGTTCAAGGAAATGCCATATTTCCTGCATGTGATGAATATTTGCCTAATATGCTTGAGGTGCTCTTCGTCAGATTTGGAAAACGGGGTTAGATCATCAAGATAGACAACTAGGAAGTCATGTATTTCTTTGGCAAAAGCAATATCCATTGCTCTTTGAAAGGTTGCACCAGTGTTTTTAAGTCCGAATGGCATCTTAACATACTTAAATGTTCCCCACGGTGTGGTAAAGGTTGTCTTGTCTTGGTCATCCGGGTGAACAAGTATTTGATTGAAACCTGAAAAGCCATCTAGCAAAGAGATTCTAGATGACCCCACTACTCTTTGTAAGATGTGGTCCATTTTGGGCAAAGGATAGTGGTCTTTTAGGGAGACTTGGTTTAAATTTCTCAGATCTACACAAAGTCTAATTTCACCTGTCTTTTTTCTTGTAGGAACGAGGTTGGATACCCATTCAGAAAATCTGATGGGTGCTATTATGCCTGCTTCAAACATCCTTTTTACTTCCTTCTCAATCATGGGAAGAAGCATAGGGTTAATTCTCCTAAGTTTTTGTTTGAAAGGTTTCTGGTTTGGTTTTAAGGGAATTGTGTGTTGGATCACCGAGATGTCATAGGATTTCAAATCCTCATAACTCCAAGCAAATACATCTTGGAATTCTTTGAACAAATCAATGTACTTGGGCTTTTGATCAGGTGGTAAATTTCTGGACAATTTGATCATTTTGGGATTCTTTGTTGTCCCAATGTTGTGTTCTTCTATAGCAGTGTTCAATGGTTGCATTTTTTTCTTTCTGGGAACATCATTGGTGTCAAACATGTCTTCTAATGGGGTTAGGCCAGCAGGCATAAAATTATCCTTTAGGTCAATGATCTCTGTCTCTGTTTTGGCAATTTCCTCCAAATGTATTTGTTTCAGCTGTTCTATGTTTGTTTTGTCAAAAACAGTGGGGTTTAGGATTTGTTTGGCTGTTGTAGTTGTTAAAACCTATTGGTTTTCATTTGTTTGTTGTTGGACATCGTTCATAGAATCCATGTCAATGTTGATATTAGCGAACTCATGCTCAAGGGTGAGGAAATTGTTGATCTGGGCGTCATTTTCAAACACTTGCCAATCTTTCACGTTGTTTGGGACGGTGGGCCTATGTTTTATTTCGGCTGTGAAGTGATGGTTTGGGTCAAAAGGAAGCTTGCATGTACTAGCAAAGGTGGCTAGGCTGTGTGCATGAATGTTATGCTCTCTTGGAATTTTGGCCAGTTTGAATTCAGTAAATGCATTGAGTATATTAGTGGCAGTAGTCCTATAGGCCCTCATTCTATTGTCATTGGTTACAAAGTTACCTTTCATCTGCTATATGACTAGGTCAGAGTCTCCTAAAATAGACACCTTTACAGCTCCTAGAGCTTTGAGCATCTTAAGGCCTAACAGCAGAGCCTCATATTCTGCCATGTTGTTTGTGCATTTGAAATTCAGTCTGTAGGCATGACCTTCCACATGATTGTTATGTGTATTGTGAATCCACACACCTGCCCCTGCTCCTAACTTGTTGACAGATCCATCAAACTCTAAATACCATGTGATTTCTTGCTTGTGGTTTATGCTAAGAGTTTCAGCTATGTTAGGATTGGGCAGATTTGAAATTTCTATTTGGGGAGTTTCTTGTAGCATGCTAGTTGCATTTATTGTTGTGACAGTTTCATGGGTATATGCAACCGATTCTTCATTGATTTGTGCTCGTTGTTCTAGAGCCAACGGCTCATCATCAGTTAGGGAATTTATATCATCATTAAACAAAATAAAGGAATCCATATCAGAATGGATTGAGTAAATGGGAAAATTTTCAGGCTTACTCTCACTACTCACCACATATTTCATGAGGGTTTCTCTGTACAGTCTCTTTGGTTGCCCAAAGACCGAAATAGTAGCATAGGAGAGGTCTAGTTGAAGGGATCCTTGGAGCTTTGCTCCCCATGATCTTGACAAGAGCATACCATATTTTGGTGGGATGTCAGCCACTACCACGTCCATGAGGATGGTCTTATTGGGATATTGGACTAAAGAGACACACAAGTCTTTGATGAGGCCTAAACACTTGACTTGACTTGAGTCAAATGAGTACAAATCTTTGTAGGGTCTTGTAATATCAAGGTTCAGCTTTTCCATAACTGCTTTGGGCATCAGATTGTGTGATGCTCCTGAGTCAAACATAGTGTTGTGCAGAACTTTGTCATGTATATGCAAACTGACATAAAAGGGTGGAATAGGTCCATATGTTGATTTTCCATTAACTTCTGGGCCAAACAACAGTTCAAGGGTATCATCCAGGACATTTACATCATCCTTATTCTCTGTGATTTGAAGTGACCTTTGAATCTGTTGCCTATATACATCATGTTTGGCAAGTTCTGAGAGGGGGATGGATATCTTCAACTTGGCTATTTCTGCCACTAAATTAAATGGCTTTTCCAATGGAGTTTTGGTATTGATGTGGCAGTTTTTTCTGTTTCATTTGAATTATCAGCGTTTTGCTCTTTTTTATCAGTGTTATGGGAATTGATTACTTGCGGTTTTTCAACTTCAGGAAGGCCTTTTGGAATGTTGTTCAAGTTTTGCTCAGAGGAAGAAGGTGGCAAAAGCTGATCTACAGAAGGCTGCATTTCTGTAATGTCTTCTACAGTTACTTGATGCGGATTTGGGACAGTTGTATCAATTGGTTCTGTTATGACAGTCTTGCTCTTAATCTCGTTGGGTTGTTTGCCATCCTTTATTTTGTTAGGTTCAGAAATGTCAATGGTTCTAGTTCTCAGCTTGTATTGTTTGTGTACTTCATACACAGCAGTATCATATCCTTGTTTAAAATCAAAAGACTCGCCAGACTTAGTCTAAAATTGACTAAAGTTATATTCATCTTGGTCTTCTTGGCTTAGAAAAGTCTGATGCTCACCCTTTAGATCCATCAGATTCATATGAGTGTCTTATGTTTTCTCATTGAATGTAGATCCTTCAACATAATTATCTTGAAAAGGGGGTCTTATGTCATGGTCTGGGTTTGACCTACCAATATTTGTGTTCTGCGTTTTCCTAAAATTTGGGTTCCTTATGGTATTGGACTATTTCCCTTCCCATGATGATCTTCTCTCAACATTTTCTACTCTTTCTCCCAGCTTTTGTAGGCCACTGATAATCGCATCAAGCTTGTGATCAAAGGCTGAGGGTTCTTCCTTAAAGGTGGTTCTTATTTCCATTCTGGCTCTGTTTCTTTTGGCAATTAGGTTGGCCTCTACGCTGACAGCAACATTTTGCATGTCCGCAAGGGTCTGAGGAGCTCTTTCTTTCAATTGATATGCCATATCTGGATCAAATCCATCAGGGAATTTATACAAGGCAAGGTCAGGTGGGGTCTCAAGTTCTGTGGTATTGCGTTATAGACATTGTTGAACCTTGCACAGTACTCCAAGACAGTCTCCTGAGGACCTCTTTTAATTGTATCATATTCAGCTAGTATGTGCAAGGGGTCTTTCTTTTTCTCCCATCTGTTGGTAAAGGATTGGTAAAGCTCATCCGGAGTAGTTATGGAATTTGCAGCAAGTGATCTAAACCAAGTTCTTACATCACCGGTTAAACTTTGAACAAAAATTCTCATTCTCACGCTATCATCATCTATCTCGTAGTTTTCAAAATAGTCTTGCATCTTTTTGGTATGCTGAAGGGCTGTGAAAGGACCGGTGCTGTCAAAATAGGTAATTTTAGATTGGTACTCCTGAGGTAAAGCCCCGGGATTAGCAGGCAATTGCAGGGGTGCATATCTATTAGCCATATTGGCAGGGATAAGTGGGACGACGGGGATAACAGGCACAACAGGGATAACAGAAGTAACTGGAACAGCAGTTGTAGTTTTTGTAGTATGTGCAGTGAATGGAGGTGTGGATGGAGTACTTTGAGATGTGGATGATGAATAAGGGGAAGTAGGGGTTGAACGAAATAAGACTTTAACAGGGGTTGGAACACAACTCGGAGGAGCTGCTTCAGGACTCAAATCAGCAAAATCTTGTCTTTGCTCTTGGTTCCTAAGGATCTTTGGGATTAGGTTCGGATTTTCAAAAACAGCTGGAGGGTCTGGATCTGGATTTGACCTTGTGTATCGTGGATTCTTCTTGGGAGCCAGTTTCCGAATGTTGTTTTTTTTGGTATTTTTATGGGAATATTTTGAAATTGGCAAGGAACTGTCAGATTTTGAAATGGTTGTGTATAGCTTAAAACTAGCATGAAGATTGACTGAAGCAGCTTTTATTTTCTTCTGTTAATGTAAAACAGGAACAGTTTCAAAGGCTTCCTAGCTGACATTCAGGCTTCATCTGTAGTTTTAAGGGATATACAGCAAATTAGAAAATTGATTCGCTTAGTGGATTTTTCCAACCTTCTTAGTGAAATTAACTGAGGATCTCCCCAGTGGAGTCGCCATTATGTTATCACTCAGGTTGTCCCCCAGGTCAGAGTAAAGGGATACAGCCGAGGTAACCACAAACCAACTTTGGACTGCAGGTTCTAGCCCCACTTGCAGTCAGAGAGGGCTCTCTCTTTATGATTTAGCTTTATTGATGATGATTTTAGGCTAGCTATTGAGTTCAGGGATTTTTGTTTGTGCTTTGTTTGTGTTTTGGTGAGAAAATTGATGTTTTCAAGTAAAGAGGCGAGTGTAGTGTGAAAGTTTCAAACCATTGGGCATGGAGTCAAGGAAGTAAGGCTGCTGGTGCATTTTCTTGGTCACAAGAGGAATGAGGAGCAAGGTAACTGCACATGGAACAATTTTCCAAGTTTTAAAGGATGGAAAGAATGCTAAGGAAGGAGAGGCAATTAAGAATCTCTCAGTCAGCTTAACAGAGAAAAGTGGATGAGCTCTATCTAAGGGTAGTAAAGAATCCCTAGATAACTGTCAAACAGATGTGAATAAGAGTAAATATGAGCCACAAGGAATTCATATTCATATCCAGTTCATTTCAGATGAAAAAACATAAAGAAATAGCAGAAATTGAGCCTAGAGTGCAGTTAAACAAGTTCTAAGCTAATCTTTCTTTTTGCTATTTAGATGGTGAAAAATGAAAACAGAGATAAGAGATACTTATTGGTTCATGTTGCAGCACAAGAATTCCATCATTCGGTCTCCAGAGACCATTAACAACCCATCAGGCAGTGATTCTTCCAATCTCTTCAGCAATCTTTGATTAAAGAAAAATATCAGACATATAGAGCAAGTCTCTAATGAAAAGTTATCAATCAACCAACCCTTGAAACAATATAGAGGGTGGTATATATAGGGATGATTCTCCAAAATTGTTTATTACAGCTGTGACCTAAACAGGTCTGAAAGTAAATGAGTACTTTAACCTAAACTTATCAGAGATAAATGCAAAAGAAAAAAAATATCTATGATCTGCACTGAGGGCAGCCGTATCAAAACTGAATCAATGCGTTGTCCTTGATGGCTTGGTGCAGTGCTTCTGTAATAACTGCGCATGGACTTCTGCTCTATTGTAGTTCAGTGGCTTTAAGTGCTTTAACTATGATTTGAGAGCTGGGATGGGCTTACACCTCCTGACTTGACTCTGCTGGAGGCCAATCAATGTTGACCTGCCTTGGGAACTGAAGATTTCTATTAAAAAATTAACTGATACTCTTTGCCACTTCATCTCTCCTCTGATACTCTTTGACAAATGAATTGGGTTGGTTTCTCTCTCGCTGCGGGTCAAATCAAAACTTAATGGTCGTAGTTCGGCCCTCTGTTTCCTTTGGAATTGTCTTTTGTTCATCTTAGCATGCCTTGCGAAGAAAAACGGGTCATTCGGCGCCTTTTGGGCTCGCTGGGGGCTGTGCAATGAGGGATTTTCCACTTCAGCCTTTTTCCCGTAGCCATGCGCAATTAGCGCTAGGCGCTAATCGCGCATGAAAAACTGCCTCGGAATTTGAATCCGGGCCTCCTAAGCACGATTTTCGCCTTTCGCCTCAAAAATTGATGATGACGTCAGCATGACGTCAGCGGGGGGACCATGGTACGGCGGATGACGTGGCAGGATGACATCAGCAGGGTGACGTCAGCATGTACGGTGGATGACGTGGCAGGATGACATCAGCAGGGTGACGTCAGCATGTACGGTGGATGACGTGGCAGGGATGACTCGGCAGGAGGCCGATGTTGTGCAGGTGATGTGGCACGGTGACTCAGCAGGTACGTAGGACAGGATAGGTGACATGGGGCGCGCGTACAGAAGGCGGAAAGTGGTTTCATCGGACCGCTTTCTGTACGGGGGCGGTATCCGTCAGAGCCCCTCCGATGCAATAGGAAGTGGACAAGTGTCTTTGGGTACGGCGGAAAAACCGCCTCGCTATCGGAAGCTAATGACCGAGCAGCGGGGCGCCTCCGAAATCGCCGAGAGCCGTTAGATGGGGAGGGCCCGATCCGACGGTGGATGGAGCGCGGAGCTGGCGGGAGAATAATGGATGGGCGCGCAAATATTCAATTTTTGGTATAGCGCGGCGGGGAGGGTGAAGACTTAGGAAAATGCAGGTTTTCGTGGGTGTTTAAACGAGCAGGGGTCGAATATATATGAACAAAATTTTAGGATAAGGGCAAAGAAGTGGGTTTTGTAGGTTTAGGGTTAGGGGAAAAGGTTGTTAACATGACCAGGTGTCACACCAACTCCTGTTAGGATGCGGATGGGTTCACGATAATCCCAGGTGGGCTATTATGGCCCAGAACTGATAATACATAGCTATAGTGCTAGAGGATGGGGTATGTATATAGGGGAGTTATTTAGCATAGATTTAGTAGGGGAAAGGAAATAGATAGGGGGCTATATAATATAGTCAGGAGTTAATATGGAGATGATGAGAAAGCGCTAAGGTAAGGAACCTTAGGCCATTTTGGGGGAATAGGACTTTGTAACAGAAGAATGGAAATCCTTGAGTGAGGCAGATCTTCACTAAGGCCAATGATGTGGAAAATGATGACTAAGAGGCATCAAGTAGATCTTGACCTCTTTGGTAAAATTAGTGAGTGATTTGGGGAATAAGAATGAAAAAGGGGAGTTAGTTATGTCCAGCTTGACTTCCTCCAGATGAAAACTGCATTATGGCTGTGATCTGAAAAGATATAACACTTAGAAACACAAAATTGATCATGAATCATCATTCTGCAACCTCAAAAACTACCTACCCAGCCTACCATCCTAACATTTTTTCTTCTCTTTGGTCTGGGTGCACTTAGATTTGCAGACCCAGCTTTACAAATTTTTCTTTTTTCTGTTATCCTATCTAAGTCTACACTTATTTCTGCCAAGGGCCCAGATTAGGCAGTTGGGCTTCTTTGATTCTCTACCTATCTACAAATCTACCAAGATTACACTGTTTGGATAGATATCATTCTCTATATTCTAAAACAGGAAATTGAAACCTAGGGAGACCAAGTTTAAGCTGTTTGGCCCTCCCTTTCATAGAACAAAATGGTTGAGTCATCAAAATTGGAATTCAGCTGTGGCATTTGGATTGGCACACTTTCACAGTGTCTTCTTTAACCTCTTTTTGAAATATGGAACACTGCAGCATGCAAAGTATGACATATTTGGCATGAAAAATGTCAATCATGAAAAATGAACACCTGTTGCAACAGGAGGCTAACCGTATTATCAGTCAGCTAACCTTCCTTTCCCTATCAAGAAACTGGACACGAAAGGAAATCCAAGGTCTGTAATCTTTTGGAGTTCAATCTTTCATGATACTTCTGGGTCCCCTTATACTTATAATGAGTTCATTTATTTATTTGTACATCCAGCAACCACTCTGTTGATAGGAGTTTCCCCTCCTAGGGTCACTAGTGACATGAAAAAGATTCTCTAGCTCTCTAAGCAGTACAGGATAGGTGATTGGTACATATACAAAAATCACACAGAAATCAGGATGTATGAGTGTGAACTGTGCCCTTTTAAGTTACCCAAGTATGTTCCCATGAGATTATTTGCACTAGAGTATTTCAGACAGATCATAAATGCAGATTTAGTCCATTTTTGTAGTGCAAAAAAGAAAGCTCAGCTAAGGATTAAGAACCAGCTAGGCCCTTTTGTCATCAACTCTAGAGATGCATGGCAAGAAGCTGAAAAGATTTTAGAAGACCACCTTAAATTACGAAAGAGTTTTTGGTGGGTGCCATATGACCCCAACAGTTTTATATGTGACAGAAGAACAAAAAATAGGTTATCCCCATATATCCACCATAGGATCCCATAAATTGAGCAATTTGAAAACTTGCATGAATGGGTAGAAGGGACCCTAATGGAAGATGCTAGTGAGCAGGAAAACATGGAAAATGCAATGAAATATCTTGAGAAAACTATTGACCTGGACTCTTTTGGATAGGTACCATTCAGGCTACCTCAAAAATCAACAAGTAGTGCATCCATTGCTGGAACTTCTCAATGGCCTCCACCAGAAGTCAACATACCAGCCACAGGAACATCCAAAGGCAAGGAAATAGATACTACATAACAATTCACAATGACAAATCAGCCAGGAATTTCCAAAGAACAGAGTCAAGTGCCAATTCCTCCAACTCAAACCAGTGTGGCAGAAATTCTAATGTTGCAAACTTCTCTAAATGAGGAAAGGAATAAAAAGAGGGACAAGGAAACCACTACCCCTACCAGTGGGCCTACTGAACAGCCTGGGACCAAGAGACAAAGACTGAACCCTCTATCAGAAGAGGAGATGATGGAAGAAACTAGAGACAGCCACAGAGAAGAAAGAGCGGTTAGCCAGCAAACTTTTCCATTAGGGGAAACATCCATTAGCTCACAGAGGCAAGAGCTGGAAAGACAACAACGTTCAGAAGTTTCATTTCACAGACCTCCAGGAAAAGAGACCTTAGATATCAAGAAAACCTTCATAGAAATAAAGGCCAGAAACGATCTTGTAAGACTTCAAATTTACAATCAATATTTGAAGATGGCCCCCACAAACCAGGAGAGATTGATGTCAGCTTATGACATTAAAGAGAGCAAAATGATAATGAGTTACTTCAAGCCAAAGGTGCAACAACCTCAGTCAGCAGCAGATTACATCAGAACAAACTTGGAGGTCTTAGCCAAAGATATTCATCCTATGGACCAAATTGAACTTCACAAGCAAACTGGAGAAATGGTCTATTCCACATTGGCTGATAAAGCAATGACGGCCCACAAGCTACAAAATTCCTTGGATAGCACAACTCCTGAACTTCACTTGGAGAAAGCCTCCTCCCTGGCCAAGGACAACAGAATAAAATCATTAGAAGAAATCATCATTGGATTGGGACATGATCCCAAAGATGTGAAAGGTGTAGAAGCATTGATCAAAAAGAAAGAAGAAGACATTGCTACCTTGAGGAAACAGCTAAAGCTGCCTCCTTCAAGGCATCCACAGACCACTGAAGTTATAAAACAGAAATCTGAAGAAGAGATGATGGACCTTCTCTTGAAACTCAATGAAAGATTGAATGACACAGAGCAGGCATTAGAAAAAGCACTGAAGGATAGGCAGGGAGAGTCGACCTCTCAGCCTCCTGATCTAAACCCCATAGTCTCAACAACAGTCCCTTCTACACTTGGAACAGCATTAGCTTGAAACATCCCAATAGCCACAACAGAGGTGGTCACAGATACAGAAACAACAAGAACAGAACAGGGTAGCAGTGCTAATATGAGCACTGAAGAATTGATAAAGGCCATGGAAGAAATGAGACTAAAAGTTTTAGAATTAAAAGAGCAATTGGCTAAGGCAGAAAGAAATTATGATATTTCCAAAATAAGTGTTGTGGAAAAAACTAGGGAGATCAAAGCATTAGAAAATAAAGTGAAAACATTAGAACAAGAGCTCACTTTTGACAAGCCCCTAGTAGAGATCAAGAAAATCCTTTGGGCCAACATCACTCAATCTATAAATGATGTGTGGCCATCTATCCAAGTGATCTATGAACAGATTGATCTAGTGAAAGCAGCACAGGGAGAAATTCAAAAGACAAAAGCTCTGTTAGGGTAAATGCTTGAACAAGCCAACCAACTCATACATCTTTTGAATAACAGAACTAAGGAACAACTGGAAGAACTTGGCATCGCAGACAGGACAGAGACTATTTTAGAAATCAAAAGGGTGCTAACCAAGAGAACTTTGATGTAGAATCTAGAGAGAAGATGTCAGGATATGCAGGTGGAAATCAATTCTTTTATGGAGAAGTTCACTATTTTGCAGAATAAAGGGCTACCAAGTCCTTTGGTCATTAACGACAGATTAATGAAGTATATTGATTATGTAGACAAACTAAATAAGTATGCTAGCAATCAAGCTAGCTCATCAACAAGTGCATTAGGAATAAAAGTGCTCCCCACAGGTCGAGTTCTCTATGACAACTTAGAGAACTTATTCTATATTGAGCATGAGGTAAAGCACTTTTTCACAATCCACCCTAACTCTTTTAGATATACAAAAACTGATGAGACTCTGAGGAAACTTCATAAACACAGATTGCCAGAGAAAAAATTGTGGGAAGACATGTTGGAAATTTTGTAAATTTATCCTTAGTAAAAGGTAAATTTTGAGCTATTTACTGTGGTAAGATGAATAAAGGTGAACAAAGATGAACAGGGTCAAACAGGTTGAAGTGTATCAGAACAGGTAAAGAGTACCAGTCAAAACAGGGCAGCCAGCACAGAGTTACTAAAGAAGATAGCAGCAAGCAAAATTATAGGGCCTGCCTCCAGCAGATCCAGCAAGAAAAGGAATAGCATAACATCAGCTTACCTTTCTCCTATCTTCGAGACTAGTTGGCTCTATTCTCGTGTAACCTAGTCGTAGTCAGCCTAGAATATATCTCACTCTGTTATGAGATATTTTTTGTAAAGATTTTTTGTATAAATACCCCTCAGTTGGAGTATTGAGTGTGGATTCTTTAACATTGCTGTAATATTGGTTATTTTGGAATAAAGTGTTGATTGGACCAAATTTTGTATGGCTTGTTGGATAAAGGACTTTTCACAGATTTCTTGAAGCAAACACCGGATCAATAAGTCCTCTATACCTTATGTTTTAAAGTTCTCCTTGTTTATTATATCATCCATGTTTCACATCTTAATGATAAATGAAAAAGAATAATTCAAAATATGCTTGATTTCACTCTGTTTTCAATCGTTATTATTCTCCATGTTTTCTTTTGAATTAGTATAAGCAATGAAATATTGATTGCTCTTGTTTTCTAGTTCATTCATTTTGATTATTTATTAAAGAATTCTTAACTGCTCTTTAGTAGTAATCATTCAAGTTCCCTCTGTAAATGTGCTGAAGGATTCTTAACTGCCCTTCACCCATTTTAAACCCATTTAATTTATCTCAAGTTTCCATTTGTTCCCTGTTTGACCATCTTGCCCTATGAAACCATCTTTTTTTAAGAAACCAAGTCCAGTTAAGCCATCCTTTTTTTACTCCATTAGCCCAATGGCCTGAACTCCTCATTTTTACCCCTCTGTTACTGAATCTCACCACCCAAACTCAAACAAAACTCCTAAACTTCACAAGTAGCCTAATATCTTTCAAAACCAAGCTAAATCATAAAGAGAGAGCCCTCTCTGGGTACAGATTGGCTAGATTTTGTACCTAAAAGTTGATTTGTGGTTATCTCGAACCCCTTTCCTCTTCCCAACAACTCCTAGGAAAATATGAGTGATAACATATTGGCAACTCCACTGGGGACCTGAATAATTTGTTTGCTACTATTGTTTACTTTATAAGCTACAGATGGAGCCTGAAGTTAGCCAGGTAGCCTTTGAAATGCTCTTGCTTTGCAATTGTAGAATTAAATGAATGCTGCTTTAGTCTATCTCTGGTCTAGCTTATGGATTGAACATCTGGTTTCAAATTCTTGATCAGTTCCTCTTATCAAATAAGTCTTTAAGAAAGTTCAAATCCCATTCCTTAAGCCTCTTAAAGAAATTGTAAGAAGTAGTATTGTCCTTATAAACCTGGCTTCAGAAAGGATTCATTACACCAAATCTAATCCTGATCCAAATCCACCACCTGTGTTCGAAAATCCCAATCTGATTCCTAGGATTCTTAGAAGACAAGAGAGCCAAGATAGTTCTACTAGTTCTCGGCCTCTATACAAATCAAGATCCTGCCCTGCGAAGTGGATTTACCTTGAGGACGAACCTTTTGATGAGTGGTTTGAAACCTCTTTATTTGTAACCTCTTTGGAATCTGGGTTAGCCCACACAGTTCATGATCCAATATTTATTGAAAATTTGCAACTTGAAGTTGTCACTTCACACCTTGACAGACATTTACACAACTCCATTCAATCTGAGCTTACCTCTGAAGGAACACCAAACCTTTCTGTGATCACTTCAGCCTCTCCAAGTTCATCAACAGCACCTCAGACTTCCCAACCTCAAGCTACCCCTTCCACCCCTCCATCTACAACTCATATTCCCATTGTCATCCCTACCACACCAGTTGTCACATCTATCCCTGCAGCTATGGCCAATAGATACACTCCTCTGCACTTACCTGCCAATCCAGGGGCTATGCCCCAAGACTATCAAAGTAAGATCACTCCTTTCGATGGCTCTGGTACTTACACTGCACAACAACATACTAATAAAATGACAGACTACTTTGAGATATATGAGGTTGATGCTGATGATGTTAGAATGAGGGTATTTGTTCAAAGTCTAACTGGTGATGTCAAAACATGGTTTAGATCCCTCCCTGAAAGCAGTATCAATGACCTACAAGCTCTTTATCAACATTCTTGAATAGATGGGAAAAGAAAAAAGATCCTCTCCGTATTTTGTCAGAATATGAAAACTTGAAGAGGGGAGCACAAGAAATTGTACAAGATTACTGTACTAGGTTCAATAATGTTTACAATGCTATCCCTCAAAACCTTAGACCTCCTCTAGATTTGGCATTAATCAAATTCCCAGATGGATTTAATTCTGATATGGCATACCAACTTAAGGAAAGAGCTCCTCGAACCTTAGAAGAGATGCAAAGTATAACTGTCAACGTTGAAGCCAACCTAATATCTAAATGAGCTAGAGCCAGAGCTGAAAGGAGGATACCTTTGAAAGAAGAACCCTCAACCTTTGAACAAAAATTGGATGCTATTATTAAAGGTATGGAGAGGTTAGGAGATAGAGTAGAAACACTTGAAAGGAAATCCCCTTGGGATGGTCAACCAAGCAACACTAGGAGAAATCCAAATTTCAGGAAGAACCAAAACTAGAACACTGGAAAGACTAGCCCTGATCAAAACCTTAGGCCCCCATTCCAGGAAAATTATGTTGAAGCCTCAACTTCTGATGAACCAACAGAAGACACCCAAATAAATTTGATGGGACTCAACAATGAGCAACAAGTTTTCTTGACCCAAGAGGATCAAGAAGCTCACATTTTGAAAAAATTCCAAACCCAGTCAGGTGAATCATTTGACTTGAGAGAGGGATATGATACAACCATTTTTGAAGTCCACAAACAATATAACCTGAGGATCAGAAGAATAGATATTCCTGAAACCAATAAACAGAAAGCTACAAAGAAGCCTACCAAAGGTAAGACCAATACCACCCCTGTACATATTCTTTCCAGAACAGATCCTAATCCAAATAACCCAATTATTAAGATGTATCCGATAATCCACCAAATAATAGACAATCTTCCACTTTTATTCCCTCCAAAGGAAACGTGGAATAACCTCCAGAAGTTTATTTGGAAACAACTTCAGCTCATAACCCCACTCCTGAAAAGGAGAGAAACACAGAGAATACAGAAGAAAAAGAGAATCCAACTGTCTGAAATGCAAGAAGTCAGACTGAAAAACCTTTTAACCTAAAAGCTGAAGTAGGCAAATTAAAAATTGTTGTTCCATTGTCTGAACTAGCTAAACATGATGTCTACAGAAGCCAAATCAACAAGTCAATTAAAATATCAGTTAATGAAGATTCAGTAAATGTTTTTGATGATCAGCCTGAATTAATTTTTGGCCCTAAAGTAAATGGAAAATTAGTAGATGGAGGAGTTCCTCCTTTCTATGTAAGTCTGAACATACATGATAAAATACTTCATAATGCCATGTTTGATTCTGGTGCATCTCATAACTTAATGCCTAAATCTGTAATGGAGAAATTGGACCTAGATATCACCAAGTCGTATAAGGACCTCTTTTCTTTCGATTCAAGTCAGGTCAGATGTTTAGGATTAATCAAAGACTTGTGTGTATCATTAGTTCAATATCTTGCCAAAACAATCTTAATGGACATAGTAGTAGCTGATATTCCACCGATGTATGGCATGTTATTGTCCAAATCTTGGGGTGAAAAACTTCAAGGATCTCTACAATTGGACATGCCATATGCTACTATTTCAGTATTCGGTCAACCCAAGAAACTATACAGAGAAACATTAATGAAATATGTTGTAAGTAGTTAGGAGAAACCCCAAAATTTTCCTATCTACTCAGTACACTCTAATATGGATTCTTTCATTCTTTATAATGCTGAAAGTGATTCCTCAAATGAATTGGAAGTTTTAGCAGTAGAGCCAAAAGAAATTACAAATGAAAAATTTAGTGTTCAAATACAAGAAATTTCTGAGAACAATGACACATCAGACACCCAAGAGAAACCGAAAGAAACTTAAAAACCAGATCTCCCTATTAAACAGATTCCTGAGACTCCTAACACCAATTATGAACATGAAATTCTCTGTCACTTAGAATTTGATGGTTCAGTTAACAAATTAGGAGCAGGAGCAGGAATTTGGGTGCACAATCTTGAAAACGATCATGCTGAAGTCCATGCCTACAGATTAAACTTTAGATGAACCAATAATATGGCAGAATATGAAGCTCTGTTGCTAAATCTTAAATTGGTTAAGAAATTATGAGAAATTAGGGTGTCTATCTTAGGAGATTCTGAGTTAATAGTGCAACAGATTAAATGATAGTATTCAAAAAATGATCCCAGACTAAAGTATTACAAAGATACAGTGATAGAGATTCTCAACACATTTTTGGAAACTAAGCTTACCAAAATACCAAGAAAACATAACTTGCAAGCTCATAGCTTGGCAATGTTTGCCAACACCTGCAAATTACCATTCAAACATAATCATCAGTTCACAGCTGAGATTAGACGTAGGCCAGCTATACCTGACAATTTGAAGAACTGGAAAGTGTTTGATAGTGATAAGCAAATTACAATTTCTTGACCTTAGATGAAGAATTTTGTAACATGAAGATAGATGTAGATACAGTTAGTGAGTTTGATCAAACAAATCAGATAGAAAAAGACATTTCAGCAGAAAGTGCAACTCAAATGCTTCACCCAACAAAATTTACCAACAAATAAATGCAGGATCTTAAAGAAATGGATATTGATGAAATTATTGAAGAAGAATCTGAAGTAATCAATTTAAAAGACAATCATTTGCCTCAGCAATTAACTCCTTTGTAAGATATTTTTGATTTCATGATATTCCAAAGAAACCTAAAATGGAACCCTTGAAAGCAGATATTGAGGACTATAATTTGGGAACTGCGGATGATCCTAAATTGGTAAAATTATCTAAATCTTTGCCCCCTAACCAAAAACTCAAATATGTTGAACTAATGAGAGAGTTCCAGGATGTCTTTGCCTGAAGTTATGAAGGCCTGAAATCTTATGACACCTTCATAATTCAACATACAATACCTATGAAGGAAAATCAGAAGCCATTCAAGGAAAAGCTCAGGAGAATTAACCCTGTATTACTCCCCTTAATTGAAAAATAAATCAAACGAATGTATGAAGCAGGGATAATCGCTCCTATCAGGTTTTCAGAGTGGGTATCTAATTTAGTACCTACCAGGAAGAAAACTGGAGAAATTAGATTATGTGTTGGCTTAAGGAATGTTAATAAGGTTTCTCTGAAGGACAATTACCCTTTGCCCAAGATGGATCACATTTTACAGAGGGTGGTAGGTGCTTCTAGGATTTCACTCTTGGATGGGTTCTCAGGTTATAACCAGATTTTGGTTCATCCTGATAATCAGGAAAATACTGCTTTTACAACACCATGGGGCACATTCAAATATGTTAAAATGCCATTTGGACTTAAAAATGCAGGGGCAACCTTCCAAAGAGCCATGGACATAGCATTTTCCAAAGAAATACATGACTTTCTGGTTATATATCTAGGTGACCTAACTGTTTTTTCTAAATCAAATCAGCAACACTTGGATCATCTGAGACAAGTATTCTTGAAATGTAGAAAATATGGTATTTCTTTAAGTCCTAAAAAGTCTTTATTTGGTCTATAGGAAGGCAAAATTTTAGGCCACATTATCTCCAAAGAGGGCATCCAAATTGATCTTGCCCGAGTAGAAGCTATTCTACAAATACCCCACCCTAGAAATGTCAAAGAACTTCAAGCTTTCCTAGGAAAGATCAATTTTTTGAGAAGATTCATATCTAATTTAGCTGAATTAATTAGATTGCTTAATAATATGTTGAAAAAAGGTTCTAGTATTAGATGGACAGTTGAAGCCAAGCAAGCCTTTGAAGAAATTAAAATGGCTTTGACCAGAACAGTGGTCCTTACAAGTCCCAAGTTTGATAGAGACTTTATAATATTTTCCTTCGCATCAGAGCACACCATAGCTGCTGTTTTATTACAAAAGGACGATCAAGGATGCGAAAAACCTATAGCCTTTTTTAGTAAAGCACTTAGGGATGCACCACTAAACTACAAAATCATGGAAAAACGAGCTTTTTCACTCGTAAAAGCTATTAAAGACTTTAGAGTCTACATATTGTATTCCCATGTAATAGCCTATGTACCAAATGTTGTGGTCAAAGACATCTTAACTCAGGATGGAATTGAGAGCAAACGAGGTAAATGGATTGCTGCTATATCGGAATATGATATTGAAATAAAACCTACAAAGCTTATAAAAGGACAGGGATTGGCCAAACTCATGACTGAAACAAATTGCCAAGCCCTAGATATTAATGAACTGGATAATGAACAGGAGATGGTGACTCCACAAATCAGCCAGGCCTTCTTAGATTCGCCTTGGTATGCTGATATAACTTATGTATTATTAAACCTGTAGGCTCCTCCAGGGTTATCCAGAGCAAAGAAAAGGTTTTTAAAGATGAAAACTTCAAAATTTTGTATTTTAGATAATGCTCTTTTTTGGAAAAATCATGAAGGTATTCTATTGAATTGTTTATTAAAAGAAGAAGCTGACAAGGTTCTCAAAGAATTTCATGCAGGAGCCTGTGGTGGGGACCTTTACGGGAAGGCAACTACAGACAAGATCCTGAGGGCTGGATTTTATTGGCCAACCTTGTTCACTGATGTAAATAAATTTGTTACCACTTGCCATAAATGCCAAATTTTTGAAGGCAAGAGAAAACTATTACCTTTACCCCTGAGACCAATTTCCACTGAAAAACCCTTCCAACAATGGGGCCTAGACTTCATTAGAGAAATCCATCCTCCCTCTTCTAGCCAACATAAATGGATTCTCACTACCACAAATTATTTCACCAAATGGATAGAAGCCATTCCTTCTAGACAAGCCAATGACACAGTAATTATAGGATTCTTAGAAACCAACATCCTATCTAGATTTGGCTTTCCTGAAAAGATCATAACTGATAATGTTGCTGCCTTTAAATCCAAGAAAATGATAAGTTTCTGTAATAAGTACCATATCACTTTAGGCCATTCCACAGCCTATTACCCTCAAGGTAATGGTCTAGCTGAGTCCTCCAATAAAAGCCTAATTAATATTATTAAGAAATTATTGGAAGAGAACAAGAAAAATTGGCACAAGAAACTTACCAATGCACTATGGGCAGATAGACTCACTACAAAGAAATCTATTGGAACTAGTCCTTATGAATTAGTCTATGGCATGGAGGCTGTATTTCCTTCATCTTTAGGAGTTCCTGTAATGAAATTACTTCAAGAAGCTCAAGTGGAACCCAATGATATTCAAAGGAGAATAAATTAGACCATCCATCTGCAACAAACCAGAGAGGAAGTATATCAGAGATCCCAAGTGGTACAAGAGAAACTTAAGAAAATGTTTGATAAAAGAACCAAGGTAGAAGACTTCTACATTGGAGACAAAGTTTTAAGATGGGATTCCAAGAGAGAGGATAAGGGAAAACATGGGAAGTTTGACATCCTATGGAAAGGACCTTTTGTTATCCATGCTTTACAAGGGAACAATACCTACTATCTCAAAAACTTGGATGACACAGAAATAGAAGAAGGGCCAGTTAATGGTCGAATGCTGAAGCATTACTATGATCCCACTTTTTAATGTATTCTGATTTTAACATGTAAATACCATATCCTTGATAATGTCACAGTTTGGATTGGATAGTAACTAGCTGGAGTTGAAGCCCGGAGAGAAGGCCCTAAGCTTAAGAAGGATTATTGTCATACATACAATAAAGCAACCAGCAGAAGGAGATTTCAGAGCATAGTCAAAGTCATTCAGAAGGCCATCTGACCTGCTATTCTTGACTTTCCACCAGGAAAAGCCATCCCCAAGTGGAGCCAGTGTTATGCTCCTATACCAATAGGTATCATATTTCATGATTGACTTGATGAGCTATGTAATATGTTCATACCTTTCCTTGTTGCAAAGGTTTTCCATATTGTCAAAAAACCAAAAAATTTTAAAAAATGTAAAGAGGGTATACCCTAAAAGAAAAATCAAAGGGTGAAAAGAAATAAAATGGTCAAAAAAGTGAAGAAAAATGAACCCCCCTAAAAGAAAGACCAAGGAAAGTGTGCAAGTCTAAATGCCACTACTATTTCATTTTCTGTAATAAATCATTGTGTGCAGCTTGTCACTTATGCCACAATTGATGAAGAGTCAAACTATTTAAACTTGGCTCATTCATTTTTCAATTTCATGCTATAGAGATAGAGAATAAAATCTGACCAAACTGTTTAATCTTGGCAGATAAGTAGATAGGTAGAGTAAATAAAAATGAGCTCAACAGTGTAATCTAAGCCCTTGGATGTAATAAGGTTAGATTTAGATAGACTTCCATATGTAAAAGAAAAAGTGTGATAAGGGTTTGCCAGTCCAAGTGCACCCAAATAAAGAAGAAAAAATGTTAGGCTAAAGTAGGTAGGGTAGGTAGATGGTGTTGCAGAATGATACTTGTGATGGATCATGTCTCTAAATGTGTTAAATTTTACTTTTATCACAAGTGCAAAGCAAACATTATACTTGATGCAGTTCAAGCAAGACAAGGTTAAATAACTAACTTCCCTTCACATTTTTCCCTAAAGATTTCACTAATTCCCCCTAAAAGTATTAAGTTCTTTAAAAATCAAAGGGGCTCATAGCATTTCTCTGACTTTTGGAGGGACCGAACCCTCGGCCCAATGATTTAAGAGCCTAAGTACTTAGAATCATCCATAAACCATTCACTTGATTTCATAAACTCATTTCTTAAGTAAATTCCTACTTTACTTAGGAAAATACATAATATCACCTGAAACCCCCTTTTCCCACTTTAGCCTAAGTTTTAATGCAAATTTCTAACATTTTAACTTGGCGCTTTTCATTTCATAGTCATATTAACTTTAACACATAGTATATAACTCCCAAAGAAATTCTCACATTTTCCCGTATTATTTAATTATGTATAAACCCCCAAATTATTATATATTCCCGCCTTGGTTAAAACATTACCATAAACACTATTTAATAGGGACTAATAGATTTATTTGAAATTTATTAATAACCTTCCCCACCACACAAAAATGGGATTAATTAACCCTCTGGATTAATTAATAATCATCCCCCGACCAATCACCATGCCCTCGATATGTTTTTTAATATGTTTTATGGTGACGGGCCTGCTGCATTAAATCCCCGCCATATCCATTGCCCATCCACCGCCCGATCATCCCGACACCATCCAACGATTGATGATGATATCGCCCCCCCCCGACCGCGCTTTAACTTGCAATCACCAAGCAGTTTTCCACCCATACCTCCGCCACGCATCGCACTATCCATATGCTCACTCGGCCCCCACCCGATACCACTTGACTCCAAAAGCGGTGCGATACAAACCGCTTACCACCCTCCACATAGTGACAAAATGTCACATCTCGCTTACATCACCCGCCCGATAAAGCCAAAAAAGACCCGCCAACCTTGGTTTTGTTAAATAAAACGAACAAAACGTCATTTTCACTATCATTTGCTGCAAACTGTGCTCCCATGCAAAACAACGTCCAATCGACTGTTTCGAGCTTTCAAACCGCCACCTGACCAGAAAAACTACAGCAATGCACTTCGCAGCCTGTCATTCAACCTGCCATTGTACAGTTTACCTCCTTAATCCAGGTATTTACCCAATTTACCCTGCAACCCTGTAATTTCAGTTTTTTACTGAAAATTCTACCTAAGAAGGCCAAAATTCAAGTCTAGAATACTTTGTGTTGCCATAAAGAGTTCCCCAAACCTGTTGTTTGGTCTATTTTCCCACAGAAAACCTGAATTCCATTTTGAATCCATAAGAACCAAATATGGAAACCCCTTTAGCCCTGAATGTCGCGCCCCTCAATGCTCCTCATAAAGACTTAGATTATTTGCCTCTGTCCGACAAAGATTTTCAGATAAAAGATTTATCAGGTGATAGAAACCATCTTCAGGCCTTCTGCAAAGTCAGGGATAGTTATTTGAATAAGTATGATATTTTTGGTTTATGAGAATCTAACCTCCCTATGTATTACCTCCCTTCAGTCCATGTTTTCCCAAACATAATTCATCAATTCTATGCTAATTATGATCCTATCCATAGAGCAGTTATGTCCCCATTCCAAACTATCCTTTTCCCCATAACGGCTAAATCCATCAATGAAATGATACAGTTCCACTCCACTCAGCCCCTTGCTCCTATTTCCATGGGTTATTTACTTGAAAAAGCATCTCAGTTGTCCCAAGCAGAAATCAGTCGTATTGCTCAAACCTTCATGCAACCAAAGTACCAGCCCAAAGGTCCACCTCCTTATCTGCAGACCTTCTTCACTGAAACTGGAAGACTCATTGTTGATATGATAGCCCTGATTATGGGATTTAAGACTAGTGAATTTGTTGATGATATTACCCTAGTGTTACTATCAATCTTTACTCCAGGACAACCCCCTGCTGTCAGATATGATTATGTCACCTACATTGCTAACAAAATCCATGATCAATTCCTAAACTTGGATAGGGAAGGAGTTTTCAAATACACCCCTTTCAAATACCATCTCATGTTGTATTATCAGTCAAATAACTTTCATTTCCCTATCAAGAAACTGGACACCAAAGGAAATCCAAGGTCTGTAATCTTTTGGAGTTCAATCTTTCATGATACCTTTGGGTCCCCTTATACTTATAATGAGTTCATTGATTTATTTGTACATCCAGAAACCACTCTGTTGATAGGAGTTTCCCCTCCTAGGATCATTGGTGACATGAAAAAGATTCTCCAGCTCTCTAAGCAGTACAGGATAGGTGACTAGTACCTATACAAAAATCACACAAAAATTAGGATGTATGGGTGTGAACTGTGCCCTTTTAAGTTACCCAAGTATGTTCCCATGAGATTATTTGCACTAGAGTATTTCAAATAGATCATAAATGTAGATTTAGTCCATTTTTGCAGTGCAAAAAAGAAAGCTCAACTAAGGATTAAGAACCAGCTAGGCCCTTTTGTCATCAACTCTAGAGATGCATGGCAAGAAGCTGAAAAGATTTTAGAAGACCACCTTAAATTACGAAAGAGTTTTTGGTGGGTGCCATATGACCCCAACAGTTTTATATGTGACAGAAGGACAAAAAACAGGTTATCCCCATATATCCACCATAGGATCCCAGAAATTGAGCAATTTGCAAACTTGGATGAATGGGTAGAAGGGACCCTAATAGAAGATGTTAGTGAGCAGGAAAACATGGAAAATGCAATGAAAGATCTTGAGAAAACTCTTGACCTGGACTCTTTTGGACAGGTACCATTCAGGCTACCTCAAAAATCAGCAAGTAGTGCATCCATTGCTGGAACTTCTCAACAACCTCCACCAGAAGTCAACATACCAGCCACAGGAACATCCAAAGGCAAGGAAATAGATACTACAGAATAACTCACAATGACAGATCAGCCAGGAATTTCCAAAGAATAGAGTCAAGTGCCAATTCCTCCAACTCAAACCAGTGTGGCAGAAATTCCAATGTTGCAAACTCCTCTAAATGAGGAAAGGAACAAAAAGAGGGACAAGGAAACCACTACCCCTACCAGTGGGCCTACTGAACAGCCTGGGACCAAGAGACAAAGACTGAACCCTCTGTCAAAAGAGGAGATGATGGAAGAAACTACAGACAGCCACAGAGAAGAAAGAGCAGTTAGCCAGAAAACTTTTCCATTAGGGGAAACATCCATTCGCTCACAGAGGCAAGAGTTGGAAAGACAACAAAGTTCAGAAGTTTCATCTCACAGACCTCCAGGAAAAGAGGCCTTAGATATCAAGAAAACCTTCACAGAAATAAAAGCCAGAAATGATCCTGTAAGACTTCAAATTTACAATCAGTATTTGAAGATGGCCCCCACAAACCAGCAGAGATTGATGTCAGCTTATGACATTAAAGAGGGAAAAATGATAATGAGTTACTTCAAGCCAAAGGTGCAACAACCTCAGTCAGCAGCAGATTACATCAGAACAAACTTGGAGGTCTTAGCCAAAGATATTCATCCTATGGACCAAATTGAACTTCACAAGCAAACTGGAGAAATGGTCTATTCCACATTGGCTGATAAAGCAATGATGGCCCACAAGCTACAAAATTCCTTGGATAATACAACTGCTCAACTTCACTTGGAGAAAGCCTCCTCCCTGGCCAAGGACAACAGAATAAAATCATTAGAAGAAATCATCATTGGATTGGGACATGATCCCAAAGATGTGAAAGGTGTAGAAGCATTGATCAAAAAGAAAGAAGAAGACATTGTTGCCCTGAGGAAATAGCTAAAGCTGCCTCCTTCAAGGCATCCATAGACCACTGAGGTTATAAAACAGAAATTTGAAGAAGAGATGATGGATCTTCTCTTGAAACTCAATGAAAGATTGAATGACACAGAGCAGGCATTAGAAAAAGCACTGAAGGACAGGCAGGGAGAGTCGACCTCTCAGCCTCCTGATGTAATCCCCATAGTCTCAATAGTAGTCCCTTCTACACTTGGAACAGCATTAGCTCCAAACATCCCAGTAGCCATAGCAGAGGTGGTCACAAGTACAGCAACAACAAGAACAAGATAGGGTAGCAGTGCTAATATGAGCACTGAAGAATTGATAAAGGCCATGGAAGAAATGAGACTACATGTTTCAGAATTAAAACAGGTAAAAGAGCAATTGGCTAAGACAGAAAGAAATTATGATATTTCCAAAATAAGTGTTGTGGAAAAAACTAGGGAGATCAAAGCATTAGAAAATAAAGTGAAAACATTAGAACAAGAGCTCACTTTTGACAAGCCCCTGGTAGAGATCAAGAAAATCCTTTGGGCCAACATCACTCAATCTATAAATGATGTGTGGCCATCTATCCAAGTGATCTAGGAACAGATTGATCTAGTGAAAGCAGCACAGGGAGAAATTCAAAAGACAAAAGCTTTGTTAGGGCAAATGCCTGAACAAGCCAACCGGCTCATACATCTTTTGAATAACAAAACTAAGGAACAACTGGAAGAACTTGGCATCGCAGATAGGACAGACACTATTTTAGAAATCAAAAGGGTGCTAACCAAGAGAACTTTGATGCAGAATCTAGAGAGAAGATGTCAGGATATGCAGGTGGAAATCAATTCTTTTATGGAGAAGTTCACTATTTTGCAAAATAAAGGGCTACCAAGTCCTTTGGTCATTAATGACAGATTAATGAAGCATATTGATTATGTAGACAAACTAAATAAGTATGCTAGCAATCAAGCTAGCTCATCAACAAGTGCATCAGGAATAAAAGCACTCCCCACAGGCCGAGTTCTCTATGACAGCTTAGAGAACTTATTCTATATTGAGCATGAGGTAAATCACTTGTTCACAATCTAGCCTAACTTTTTCAGATATACAGAAACTGATGAGACTCTGAGGAAACTTCATAAACATAGATTTCCAGAGAAAAAATGGTGGGAAGACATGTTGGAAATTTTGTAAATTTATCCTTAGTAAAAGGTAAATTTTGAGCTATTTACTATGGTAAAATGAATAAAGGTGAACAAAGATGAACAGGGGTCAAACAGATTGAAGTGTATCAGAACAGGTAAAGAGTACCAGTCAAAACAGAGCAGCCAGCACAGAGTTACTAAAGAAGACAACAGCAAGCCAAATTATAGGGCCTACCTCCAGCACATCTAGCAAGAAAAGGAACAGCACAACGTCATCTTGCCTTTCTCCTATCTTCGAGACTAGTTGGCTCTATTCTTGTGTAACCTACTCTTAGTCACCCTATAATATATCTCACTCTGTTATGAGATGTTTTTTGTATAAATACCCCCTCAATTGGAGTATTGAGTGTGGATTCTTTGACATTGCTGTAATATTGACTATTTTGGAATAAAGTGCTGATTGGACCAAATTTTGTATGGCTTGCTGGATAAAGAATTGAAGCAAAGGACTTTTCACAGATTTCTTGAAGCAAACATCGGATCAATAAGACCTCTATACCTTATGTTTTAAAGTTCTTCTTGTTTATTATATCATCCATGTTTCACATCTGAATAATAAACGAAAAAGAATAATTCAGAATACACTTGATTGCACTCTATTTTCAATCATTATTATTCTCCATGTTTTCTTCTGAATTAGTATAAACAGTGAAATCTTGATTGCTCCTGTTTTCTAGTTCATTCATTTTGATTATTTATTAAAGAATTCTTAACTTCTCTTTAGTAATAATCATTCAAGTTCCCTCTGTAAATGTGTTGAAGGATTCTTAACTGCCCTTCACCCATTTTAAACCCATTTCATTTATCTCAAGTTTCCATTTGTTCCCTGTTTGACCATCTTGCCCTATGAAACCATCTTTTTTTAAGAAACCAAGTCCAGTTAAGCCATCCTTTTTTTACTTTTTCATCCCAATATCTACACTATCTAATGTCAGACTACTACAAAGGAAATAGAAAATTGTTGAATTAATTTTATTAATTGTGTTGATTTTAATGGTTTTTCATTAATTCAATGGTTATGGATGAAACTATGATGATTTTATGACTCAGTTGATTCAAATAAACAATGAAAAGATATGCAAATGCAAGAGTTTAGTTTCGATGAATTTTACCTAGAGTAAGGAAGAGATATTTTATTTTTAGAATGAAACCATGCACATTTACCTCACTTCTCTCTAATTTAATACTTTGATCCTATAAAAAAAAACAAGAAATCAACTACAAAAATGGCAGAAAAAAGAAGAAAAAGGAAACAAAGAAGATGCTACCCAAAACCAAAACCCTAGTTCTACCTAGAATAATGCACTAAGATTTGAAAAATGAGTTTTCAATCAAGAAATCAAGCTACAGGTACATAATAAATGAAAGGATATCAATACAATGATTCCAGAGAGCCAACTAAACATCAATGTTCCTCGAAAAAAATTAAAACCTGAAGAAGGATCAAACCCTAATGAGGTAACTATGCCCACAAATTTTAATGTAAACTCAAAAAAAAAAAACCAATGATCAAATCTAAAACTTAAAATTTGAAACACAACCCAACAAGGTTTGGAAAGTTGCAAAAATCCCTTAATAAATTTGAGCGTAACCCCTCAATTTCTTAAGAAACATTCCTTTAATGCTCAATCATAGAAGGACTCGCCAAAACAAAAATGGCTATCAATGCTCCCCAATAGTTATGTAGACTGAAATAGAGGGTTATCAATGCCCTAGTCTAAATTGGAGGCATGAAACTAAGGGAGAAAACTTGGATCTAGGAGCTTTTTGGACCTAAGCATCGAAGCCAAACTTTGTAAATGACTAATGACCACCATAAAACACCAAGGAATCCAAAAATCCCCAAGAAAAATGAAGTACAATAGGTAAAAAAAATTGACTTACTCGATGATCCCCAATATGGTCACCATTTCAGTTTAAGAGAGAATTTCAACGACAATAATAGGTTATTTTAATCTCACCAAGCTTTGCCTAGATTTTTCCTAAACAATGTGTGTGAATGAAGAAGTGGAACAAAGTAAATGAAACAATCCCAAACACTTCATATTAAAAGAAGGAAGTTAGATAACATACCTCTAAATGATAGATCCTTAGCTATATTCAACAATGCCAACTCTAGGAAGATCTCCCCAAGATATTCGCTCCTAGATTTCCTAGATCACTTGCACACTGAGAAAGAAACCAATCCAATATTCCTATAAAATATTTTTAGTGAAACATAATGCATCAATCATATAACATATCAAATAAAAGAAAGATATGAATATGGGGAAAATATTCATTACTATTGCTCTTTGATTGAACTAGAGCACATCAATGATTTCTACAACCCTCTTCCCTTGATCTAATTCCTAACCTCTATGCTCATTGGCGTGAATGCACAAGTTTATCATGGTCAGTGTGGTTACACCTCTGGAAACATTCCCACATAAGTTCCTCTCTTCTCCCTGTGAATAGTGAAGAACTTTGTTTATATATATTTCCTTATGAGTAGCCTTGATTGCACCTAGACAATTTTTTTATTGTATCGGGGCGATGATTAAGGTAGACCAAATCAATCATTATTTTAATTAATAATGACTATTTTAACCAACGGTTTTAAATTGGAATAAATCTAACCTTATCCATTCAGATTCCTTGTGCAGAGAGGGCTTTGGTGGACTTCTATTTCTATCCCCACCACTAAGTAGGAGCATTATTGTGCCTTCTAGTTCAGAACCCACAACTAGGAAGGAGATTTGAACCCTCAAAAAACTTGTTTTTTGATGTGTCAATAATCACAAATTGATCCTCTATCTTGGCAAAGGATTTGCTGGTCTTCTTGATCCTACAAGTTGCTTTTTGAGCTATAATATATATGAGACATGGCCAACCAAGATGGAAATTTCACCAACAAGGCTCCTATGTTCACATGGACGAATTATGCATTTTTGAAGGTAAGAATGAGAAATTATGTAATGTCTCTTAGTGCATATTTCTGGGATACAGTTCAAAATGGTTGTAAAAATCTATATGTATTGATTAACATAGATGATAAGCTTGAATCCACTTACAATGCTAAAGCAATGAATGCCAGTCTAGGTGGTTTCCTGAATTTGAGTTGGTTAGTCATGCACTGAAAAACATCCAAAGAAATATAAGATAAGATGATGAGTTGTTATGAAGGAGTTAATAAGGTAAAAAAATCCAAACTCCAAGTCTATTGAATTCAATTTGAATCATTAAATATGAATGAGGATGAGGACATTGCCAAATTTTTCCTTCACTTGGATGTAATAGTCAACACCATTAGAGAATTTAATGAACTTGTGGGTGATTCCTTTTTAGTTCAAAAGGTGCTAAGATATCTTCCTATGATATTCAATGCCAATGTATTAGCCATTTAGGAGAAGAAAGATATCAACACATTAATATTAGATCAATTGCATGAAACAATGACAATCTATGAAATGAGAACATCAAAAGGCAGATCTACATCAAAGGAGGCAACCTTCAAATATGATAAGAAGAGGAAAGAAGATAAATAATACTTGAGCTATGGATTCGATGAATAAGAGGAAAATTTTGTCAAAATATTTAAGAGAGGATCTAGAAAGTACAAAGCTAAGTTACCCTTCAAATTCTTTAATTGTGGAAAACTAGGTCATTATGCATCTAAATGTCCACATAAGAAAGAAAATAATGAATATGATCATAAAGATATAGATTAATATAGGAAAGTAAAGAAGGAAATAAATTTAATAAGAAGAGTTTATATACCCAAGAAGACAAAAATTCACAAAAAGGTGAAGATGAACAATCCTCTGATGAAGAAAGAATGGATGAATTCATGCTCAAGACCTTCGAAACTCTAGAAGGTGAATTGATTAGTGCATTGGAATAAATTCAAAGGCCCTGGAAGAAGAATAAGAAGAAAAAGAGATGCTAGAAAAAATTGAAAGAGAAAAGATTAACTTTGAAGATTCATCACTTCTTTTTTAAAGTGGAGCGGGAGGAAGAAAAGAAGATTTAAGACACTATATTTTAACAACTGAAAGAGAAGGGAAATGTGTGTGAAAAGATAGAGGAAGAAGTAGTCTCCCTTAGAAAAGAATTAGAAAAGACCTAGGCACGACTCAGCCAAAATATAAAGTTTATTAAAAGCTCTAACAAATTATATGAGATTTTTAGTGTACAGATGTATTGCCTTATCATGATTGGTTTGGGTTATGAAGGAGATACAAGCACAAACAAATTTGAAGAAAAATAACCAATAAGTTATGTTGAAGTAGTCAAAGGACCAGTGAATAATGTGACCAAAGTAAATGATAAGGATCAATATCAATAAAGAAAATAAAAAGACAACAATACAACTTAGTAGCAATGAAGGAGAGCAAGCTACAACTATTTGAATAACCACAAAGATCAAGTGAGAAATCAACAAAGATCTTGTTTCCTTCAAAGAGGAAGCCATCAAAGAATTAGTAAATCATATCATCAAAGGAAAATGGCTCCCAAGTACCAAACATTTTCCATGGTTACTATTATTCATGTACAAAATTTAGACATAAAGTTGTAAATTGGAGAGCATATCTTGGAAACAATCAAATAAGAAACAAAAGAAATGAATCTTATCAGTTAAACCAAGATAACATATTTGTAAATTCACGTAGAAATAATCACATGGACAACAATCCTTTTGGTCCCTTATTTGATTATAATGAATGCTAGAATTTCACAACTATGGATATAAAGTCATTGAGTGTAGAACTAGTAAATTCAAATCAACTCATCAAATCAAGCAAACTCAAGAGGAACTGAAGACTTGGAAGAAGAAAAAGGAAGAAAGGATTGAAGAACGTGGCATTGTCTTATATTACCAAAGCCAAGGTAGCCAATAGTATCTAGATAGTGGGTGTTATAAACATATGACTAGTGATAGGAGCTCTTGGGGCGGGTTTTAGGTGGAACACTTAGAATTTTGATGCCATTTTGATAGTTTTGGAGAAATTGCACATAGAAGTGAAGAGAAGGAAATAACACACATAATTGTCACAGAAGGATCAACTGAATAATTTTTTCAAAAGCATCAACACGCAAAAGTGTAGCAGAAGGAAAAGAGTGTGTAGAAAGGAGAAGCATGCGAGGTGATCAAGGTGAAGTAGTTAAGTTTGACTACATCTTTTGGACCAGTTATGATTAGCTTAAGAATATCAATTGTAATCTTCCTTCCCATCGTAATGCCCATGGTAAATATTTTCAATGGTAAGGTCGGCATGGGTCCACATGATCATCTATAAATAGGTGGAAGCTGAAAGGATTTGGGTTGGCTAAATCAAGGGGTAAATTCTTGTTAGTTAATTTATGTTACATTGGGGGAACTCAAGGTATTTCTATTGTAATGTTATTTCCAAATAGGCTAGTAAGTCAATCTGGGGTAAAAGAGGTGATTTTGTAATGTTGTGCTTAGCACCCTTTATGAATATTAATAGTAAATGGTTGATGGATGCATTGTCCCACTTTACGTATTTCATGTGATGGTTGTATGATTCCTTTAAATTATGTTTATTTTCAGCATGTTATAGTAATGTTCTGAGTAATCTGTAGTATGTCAAATGTCTTAATGTCTGATATTCCACTACACATAGAAGTAAAGCACCCCTTTCAAAATTTGCTAATTTTTTGATACGTGTAATGGCTATTATGGATTACTACAATTGTATCTAATGTATGATTGTGTATTGAATGTTGTTCAATGTCGAATAGGGTAGCGTTCTTGCATATTTCGATTCCATTCATCACTGTAGAAACCTAGTTCCTACAGTCCCCATAGGTGCCTTGGGTGAGACTTCACCTGGTTTGCAGCTAATGCCAAAAGGGATAGTGTATAGTGGGACTTTTTTGGCTAGAATTTATGTATTAACCCGGGTCAAACCTACCCTAGTGCCAAAAAAATGTTGTGTTGTTGGGATAGGGATCTATTATTGAAGGGAATTTGGAATCCCACTAAGGAGGAGATAACTCAGTGGATCAAAGAAAAAGAGTGAGAATTTGTTATAAGTGATATTGGAGATCGGTGGATCAGTAAAGAAGAATGATTACAGTGGTATGTATTCACTAAGTTTTATGACATTTTATTTGTTAAATTCCAAAATCTATTAATAGAGTGGCTACACGGTCTGAATGATGAGCATAGTAATTGGTGACATGATGAGCTAAAAATATGGACACCTAAATTAGTTTAGCTATTAAATATCTCTCACACGATAGGCTATTGGGTCAAAGTTATACTAGAAGGATACATTTTGGGGTTTGTTGATAAATTTATAGTATCATATAGCACAATAGAGAGGAATTTCCTGGAAGGACTACGTGGAAGGTATACCAGATTGTTTCCAACTACCATTAAAATTTTATTGTGCGACAAGGTAGTCCTAAAGATGGAATTAGATACAATGAGAAGCTCAACCCCTTATACACAAAGGGAAAGCTATGGGATGATTAGGGAATGACCTGAACAGATAGGGCCTCAGGTGCAAAGAAGGAAGAAGGAAGAGAGTGGATCAACTATTGAGAACTCCAATTTAATTATCAAATGGTATGCCAAGATTCCGCAAAATTTACAACATGAAAGGAGGAGCCCAAGAAAGGAATTATGTGGTACAAAATGATGATATATTTTGAGGGTGGAGTATTGCGTAATAGAAGAAGGTTTCGATATGGAAATGATATAGGAGAGATATCTGCATCAGTAACAACAACTAATAGAAGCCTAATGAAGGTGGTGAGAAGAGGTCATAGGAGAAGAAAGAGAACCAAAGATCAAATAAGTCTAGAAAAACGCAACTTGGCATACCACACAAAGGAGGAGAGGATGGAGGACCCTCATAGTATAGTCTACAAATATTAGAACTTGTGAATCCTATTCACCTTACTTATACAACACCCTGTGTCAAACCCATGACCCCAAACACATCAATTGATCAAGAGGTAAGTTCATGCAGTAGTGTTTTCCATACTTTATTCAATAAAGGAAGTGGGAGTAGCCATAATAGAAGTAGTAGTGAGATTGGTAATTTTAATAGAAGTGTGTTGAATAATTCTCTATTACATAATGTTATGCATAATATGCCACAACAAATAGTGAGTATATGTAACAATTCTTTATCACAGATCTACTTTGAGGATACCTATATTTCATGGTTCTGGGACTAAGGATCATAATCAACATTTTTTTGTATGTGAGGTAGTATGGACTATGAACCAAGCCCAAGATGAACCCACTAATATTATGCAACTGTAAAATACCTTTAGAGACCACACAATGACATGGTACATCATGAAGTATAAGAGTACTACCCTAGCTAGATAGTAGATAGCTTTGGCAGATATAAAGTAAGAATTGATGAAAGAATTTCAAAAACCCAAATCTATGTCACAATGCATTATAGATTTGAAGGGGATTAAGTAGGTTCAAAGTGAGTTTATCTAGGACTATCGTTAAAGGTTAAGATCTTATTGGGTAGATAGACATTTGAGATTCTATATGCATAACACAAGGAGTGGTTCATTGCTATACTAATCCCCCATAAACGAGTACCATTGACCTAGCATAAAATAATATCATAATCAGAAGCCTTAGAGATTACACTAAAATTGGAAGCATCTCTAGCAAGAAGTAGAGGTAATAATGGCATGGCTCAAGTTCAATGATAGCTAGCTGCAATGACAATCCAGTTAAAGGACTTGACTAAGTGCAAAGAAAATCATGAGGAAGAATGGTGCACAATATGTAGGAAGGAAGGACACCATAGGAATGAATTTCATATGTTGATAGAATACATGGACACCAGCACAACCAACCCATTGGAAAAAGGAAGAGGGATGTGATGCGAGGTTTGTATAGTTTACGGACATTCACTCTCAAAATTCTGCATGACGTATAGATATCAGAATTTTGTAAGGACCTTGTTTTGTAATTTCTACAAGTCAGTGGGACATGAGATTCTCAATTGCCACACATTGGAGCTGATGAAGGAGAACACTATGGATTCTTACTGTGTGTAAGGAGGAGACAAGCATGAAATAATTGTGTCGGAATATAATCAACCTGGACCATATAATCAGCCAGGAAGAGGTCAAGGAATGGGTAGAGGACCTACAGGACTAGGCCAAGGAAGAGGAGGATTTGGAAAGGGTAGAGGGCCAATTATTTGATTTAACTGTGGAAAACCAGGAAATATTGCAAGAGATTTCCTCAATCCTTGCTCAACTTGTACTTATTGTAGAGAACTTTACCATGCAATAGAAGATTATCCCTAGTTATTATGAAATGACAAGAGAATAAAGGACATAATATCTATATGATCATTGCTAAAGTACACAAAGACCAATCACATGTGGGTGTAGTTACGGGGGGAGGCACAAATGCTAAGATGAATACCGCAAAGAAAATCAGTACAAATCAATAATGGCTAAGGAAGGTTGTAGATCCTCCACTAAAATTTGATCCACTTATTGGAAACAAAACATATAAGGGTGCATGCAAAGAGCTTGTTACATCAAAATTGAATATTTTGAAAGAAGTTCTAGTGTATGATATGCCTCCAATTTATGACGTAACAAATACAAAAGAACCTAAACTTGGAGAAAGTCCTATAAAACCCTTCTTGAAAAATTGTTTAGACCTAATGAAGGATACAAATGCACTAGAGAAGTTTTGCGGATTGATAGATCAATGTGCCAGAGAACTAGAAGTAATTATTATGCATACCCCATGACGTGCATTTAATCAGTTCACATGCAAAAAGAAGACAAGTTGGGGGTTCATATTTAGCATGCAGGTAGGTGATTATGATATGGACAACATTATTATAGATTTGGGATCAAATATAAACATTCTACCAAATAAGACCTGGGATATGATGGGAAAACCTAAGCTGACTTGGTCTTCTATTCAATTGAGGTTGGAAAAAAAATATCGAATATTCCCCATTGGGCAGTTGTCTAATGTGGAAGTGGATATTGATGGACTTGAGAATTTTGCAGACTTTGAAGTCATAGAAATAGTGGATGACATAGATCCATATCCCACGCTATTATGCATTGACTGGAAATTTGATAATCAATTCATCATCAATTTTAAAAAGAGGTAGATGGTATTTGAGTCTGGGGATGTCAGAGTACTTGCGCCATTGGATCTTAGGGAAGGGGATAGATACATTGAACATGTATGTGATGAGATATATGCAGAAGATTGAAATAACATTTACAACATAACTACGTGATAGGAGGACTATGTCAATCCTACCGTAGATGGCATGTTGAGATGGCACAATATTGGTTCTTTCTTGTCAAATTACGAATTTTCTTTCGAGAACTAGAATTTGATGAGGTGTCAACTACAAGGTGCACACACGTTACTTGTGTAGCACACTGGATTGGAATTGATATGAAAGATCCTCTAAGGTATGTTGCTTTATCTAATGTTTTATCTTTTGTAAAAGAATTTAAAATATATATACTTGATCATTTATGCTTATTAGCTTTAAATGTTGCTTTGAGAGCAACTTTAGCACACTAGTGGGTTGGCTACACGAATAATATTAAGACTTGGCAACAATGTAATAATTTACTATGTATTTGCTTTGGGTCAGTATTAGATATTAAGGGAGTGAAATATGCCAGGTTGGATTATCCAACAACCCATCTAAAGATTTGTGTTGCTTTCTAGAATAGAAGAAATATACTATAGGAGGAGTGGGTCCATAAGTTTATTCATACTTTAGATGTTATTCCTAAGAATTTGAATGGTGAGCTCGAAGTGAGTAGAGGACTAGTAGAACCGTAAGATATGGAACAAAGTTTCAAATCCACATTTAGTTTTGTAGTTGAGGATGTTGCACTTGGTAAATACTTGAAGGTCTTGAAAGAAAATATCTTTGTGCCAAAATGTTGGATTGTGCACAGGTTAGTACCTCTGTGTTAAGAGCATAAACATTCACAAAAGTGAAAGAACTTATGGATTGATACAATATTGTAGAAGGATCAGTTGATGATGATCAAGACCCAAGAAATCTACAAATTCTAGAAATAGAAGGAGATTACACAGTATTAGGACCCAAGTACGAGATAAAATACTATTCCAATCCCATTACGACCAAGAAAGTGAATATTGGAACTATGCATAATCTGAAATTGGCCATTATAGGGGATTATTGGGATAATGAGACAGTGGAAAAAGTGGCTAATTTGATGAGAGAAGGCTAGGATCTACTGCCCAAAACTTTTGCAGAAATGAGGGGGATAGTAGGAGAATTGGGAGAAATGAAAAATAAAATCCCCTTGAAACTAGGTGCTAAATCTATTAAGAAGAGACCTTACTGATTGAAACTAATTATACAATCAAAAGGTGAAATAAGAGTTATAAAAAATGCTAGAAGCAAGAAGAATTGAGTAAATAGAGGAATCATAGTGGATTAGTCCTACGATGGTTCATAATAAAAATATAGGATAAATTGGAAATTGTGTAGACTTGAGGAAGCTTAATGATTCATGTCTGCATGATCATTCCCCACCCCTTTTATAGATGAGGTCTATGTATATAAATAAATAATGGAATTTTTTGTGTCGCAGAATAGATAGTTTTAAAGTTTTGTTGCAAAAGTAGTAGTTGTATGTTTTTTTGTGGAAAATAAAGTCACTGCGTGAAGGGAAATACAGCACATAGAGGGATGTATCACACAGATCTATTATGTTTGTGTGTAGCGCATGATGTTGGGGGAAATTGCAGCTAAGTGGAAGAGAACTATCAAGCATAAAGTGAAAAAAGGGGAAATGCGCTAGTAACAAAGTTGATCGTTGGTCATGTTGGCAGGGTAGTCGGCTGAATAGGATTTCAAAGGTCCCTTCATTAACTTCTAGATTAGATTGGATTTCCAAAATATGTCATAAAAGACTACTGATGAGACATTTGCACACTACTAAAATCCGCACTAAAATCCAATGGTTGTCTGTTGATTTTTCAATGAACTTCAAGTTTATTCAGTGTAATTTTGTTGGATAATATAATGAACATGTTGTCCTTGGATACACTCGTATTCCAATGTTTCATTTGTGTAGTTTTATTAAATAATATGACGAAAATGTTCTCGATGGTTATCCAACACCCCTTCGTCAGATATCCTTGTTGAAATTAGTTATTATTTTTGACACATAATTGTCGAATATCCAACCAATATTTTTCAGAGGGATTTGGATATGTGATAAACAATTCCATTGATTTTTTGATAGAAAATTTCAAATAATCCAACAACAGTTTGTTAGATAGCTTGTTAGAATGCTTATAAGATATCTAACAAATATGTGTTTGTCAAATATTTGATGAGCCTGTAGCTATTAAAAAAAAATTAATAGTCTCAATTTTCTCTCTTGAAAGTGAATTTTTACTAAGCCAATTTAGTTGCTTAGGAAGTTCTCTCAAGCCAACTCAAATTGTAGAAAGGCTTCACAAAGTCAAATGGGAATAATGATACAATCCCAAATACCTAAGGCTTTTACATCATTTATATAAAATCCTAAGTAGTAGCACTCTGAATCAAATGGCTCTTCAGCACAATATAAGTAGACGAAAGTTATAATGCAATTACAAAAAAATGATTTTGTATGGCACCTAAAATGAAAAGATAGACTAGAAAGGTTTAAAGCTCCTTGAAGGGATAAATTCAAAGGTTTCTTGAAATGAAAAGGATATTAATTCTAACGAGTATATCCCTTAACAAGATATTCATTTGTTGAACTCCAATTTTACACAAGGAACATAGACAAAAATAAGGATACTATCCAAAGAAATCTAAGTTATCTTGATCTCAATCCACCATAATCCATGTTGGAAAGATAATTTTCAACTATATAAATGAGTACATATATTATTGAATAAACCTTAAAAATGGAAATGATTGTAATAATACACAATATAATCAGAACTCAACGATGTATCTAAAACATATTAGTGAAATAAAATGCAAAAGTGGATATCGCTATAGCCTAGATGGGTCAAAAAATATGCAAGAAAGAAAAATCCATTATGCTTAACATGAGATCCAAAAGGCCCTACAAAGTGGTAGAATAGTTCATTGGTTGCACCATCCAACTTTACAAGTTTGCTTGTGCAATGTTGAGCAACAACTAGCTTCATTGATAATCACTCCACCTCTTAACATTTTAAACAAATTGGCCACACAATACATATTCACAAATAAATACACAATACATCATACAAAATGACAATTACCAATTTATATGTATTCATTCACAAAGTTACTGGGTCATTTTAAGTGCAAAGACACACAATACATATTCACATCAGACCTCAATATCATATTGTTAAGATCCTCTTCAAATCCCTTTCTTATAATGGACCTTAAAAGGATGGTTAATGTATTGAACTAATTGTCTACATAAACACAAATTCACAACATACAACCAAGTTGCAAATGATTCAATCAAAAGTTGCAAATGATTTTAAAAGCTTCATCTTATAACAAATCCACAAGACCATAGTGTAAGTATTAGATTCAGTCTAGGAAAATACTTAATTGAAGAAATCATTCAAAATGAGAGGTTTTCTCTTCCTTACCGACATTTCTACTTGATGCTGAAAATTTTTTCCACCCATTACTATAGAGTTTGAGTCATTTACTTAGAGACAAACTTGGGACAATGTTAACTTGGCAATAGATATAAGTTGTGTTTGAACTAAAATACCTGGAAGACCTTGCAATTTTACGTTATGGATTTGAAGAAGCAAAGTGAAAAACCCAATGTAACCAAAAAACAATAACTAAAGGATTAAATTGCAAATTTTAATATATAATCCTAATGGAAATTATACAATAATCCAAGGTTTATATAAGTGAGTTTGTTTCATACATGCCTAACACTTTTCTCACATTTAATCTCCTAAAGTTGCTTAGCCATTGAATATTCATTTTCTCAATCAAGGTCTATGCTAATAAGAGATGTTCATTTCAACTCTGCTAATGTTAGAGAATTGGCAATTGAGGTGCTAGAGCCCTATTATCAAAACACTCAAAAATAGAATTAGAAAATAGAACAAATATTTCAATGTAAATAAAAAATTCAATTAAATTTTCTACAGGAATAACTTTCAAAATATAAAGAGGTCTAAGTTACAAAATATAAAGAGGTCTTAGTGATAGTATATTTATGGCATATCCTCTACCAAGAGCACCTTCAAGGGAGTGAATAAAAAAGCAAAAAATGTACACCAAGAATTGCCTTCAAAATTCGAGCACAAAGAGTAAGTATGCTTGAAGGTCAACAAGCCCTTTAAAATCGAAATAGAATGTCATTTCTCACATAAACAATTGATACAAAAAGATTATGACATGTAAGTAAACAGTAACTAGAAACAAAAAAATCTAAAAGATGAAAGACTTTGAAATTTCCTAATAGTCATTTACAAAACCAAATTCTATGGATTTATGAAGTTCTAACCTTTTTTGTCCTAAAATCTTACAAATAATATTGATGCTAATATATTTCATCTGACAAGAAAAGATAAGTGTTTAGCTTGTTCTAGGAATTTTTGGCATATTTGAAGAGCTTAAGAGATATATCATTTATTCTCTTCAATGACCTTCTTATCAAGAAATATTATATAAATTATGGCCTAGTAGCACCCTATGAGAACAAGCTCTTTTATGAGTTCCTATAGAAATTTCAAAAATTTTGCAAAGAAATAGTGATCTATCACAAGTAAAACTTTTAAAAAAAAAATAGTCGATCTCATATTTCCTAGACTATAATTTTTTTCTTAATAAGGTGTGCAACACTAACATGCAATTATCAACTAAATAATAAATTGTATAGAACTTGAAAATTGTTGTTACCAACATCATTAGATATTAAGTAAATAGCTAGTGTAATCATTATCTCAGTAGTTGCATTTTCTAGATAATAACTTGTCTCCTTTTTAGGTGCTTAAAAGAAACACTAACCCTCATAAAGGAGTTGGATAGCTTTGACATATTATGAACTTTAGATATAGCATCAGACTATTCATCCTGCACTATTCATGATTATATTTACAATCTTAGTGAGACATACAAAGGAAAATAAATATAAATCATGAAAATTGTATGTAGTCTATTCACATTTAAAATCCATTCTTGCAAATAATATTAATAAAATAAGTCAACAACATGAGAATCTAAACAAAATTGTGAATTGGGTCTAGTAAGGGTGGTTGGGAGTAATGATTGTTATACTCCCCACCTAGATTAAATTGCCACAAATGAAATGTTTGGTCGTTAACAAGTATATTGTTGAGATGACCTTGAGTCTTATGTCGATGAAGCCTTAAGTTTCAGCATAATCCAATTTATGATGTGTACCATCCTTCGAATAAGGGTATGTACCTGACAGATTTCGCCATGATATATCTTTCAAGGAAAGAAAACAAAGAGTATCCAAAAAAATAAAAGGATCCATCACCACATTTACACTCACACAATCTATGATTAAAATAAATAAACCTACATCCAAAACATTGTCTCGAAGTGGGTTTAAGAATCACCTCATCTCTTTCAAAAACTGAGGAAAACCCATATTTGTCATCATGAAGAGTCCCCAATTTCCCTATATCATCTTTGTCTTCTACACCTCCAAGCTCTACCTCTTGTGTAACATCCTTCCAAAAAAATGCATATTGTGATACATCGAAACGATTAATAAATATGAATGCATGCAAAACAAATTAAATAAAACTAATATGCAATATGAAAAATCCACTAAACATAAAGAAGAAAATCAAATTAGTAAATTAATCCCTTCCAATTTTCTTTAAAAAATTCTCAAGCCAAAACACATTCACTATTAAAAAATATCCCTTATACTATTTTCCATACATCATGTTCTAGCAAAGGCATTCTCACATATCATTTCAATAGGTCAATTATTAATTTAATCCTTAATCCTTTAGTGTAACATCACTAATTTATTTTAGAAAATGAAATTCAACCATAAAAATCCATAAAAATTGACTCCAAGGTGATTTTGTATGGATACAATGAATTCTTGATTGCAACACATTTTGTAATAAACCTTATGAGACACATGACGAACATATGACACCAAAATTTGGTAGACCATTAGTCTTAGCAACCACACCCTTTTGAGCATAGTGGCTCATTACTAAACTTTTGGATAATATTATTTTATATAATTTAGAAACAAAAATCAGTCAACTAGGATGTCAAATTCTATGAATTATTTCTTAAAGAGGTCAGAAACCTAAAATTTCAAATTTATTTATGTATAAATGAACAAATAAATAATAAATCTCCTCAAATATTAAGGTCATGAACTAATTTTTTTCATCATTTTTCAACGATCAAAAAAATTCAATACTTACGAGCATTCTCTTCCATTAAAGTCTTCAAATCCATCAAATCAGACAATTGAGTTTCTTTGAGATCTTCAAAGTCATTCATCTTGATTTATTTCATCTTATAATAGCACTATTTGACCTAAATAACCTAAAAAATTCTACTTAAAGTCACTAAACCTTCAAAGAACAATGGGCTAGAACTAAAGAAACATCACATCAACCCCAGATTTGATCCTTGACAACTACGAATGCCAGAATTACAGGAAAAACCTTCCAAAACAATAAGATTTACACTGAAAACCTTTCTTGATTTGATCTTGAGACTTAGTCTTTGTGAATAAATATCAATATATTTACCACTTAGCCACAACCCACGTGACAATACTTGAAGTATCTCTAATATACTCGTGAAGAACATAAAATTATCCACCTCTCCATCCACTATTAGCTTTAGATGTTTGTGGTGCATAGCTTTGACATCAATTAACGTTTCAACATTGTCAATGTTATTGATGGTCCAAGAACTTAAAGAGGAATTTAAGATAGCACAAGGGTTAGAACAAAATTAATTTCCAATTAAAGAAGTTAGGTCTCTCTTTGGTATTTCAAAGTTTGGGTCCTCCGTAATATTAAGATTAGGGCTTTAGGATTTAGAGTTATATAAAAATCATTTTATGGATCTAATATTGATTCAAATTGGATCATATATTATTTTTCATCCATCTCAATATATTTAGAGTGGCAAAAGTGGAGGAATCAGCTCACAGGACCATTTTTACCGATGGGACCCAGTTTGGAAAAAGAGGTTTGAAACCTTCCGAGATCATTTTGAGGCATCAAACACCGTTTTTTGGGGGTAAAACTTTATCTCATTACCATTATACGTTTTATTTCTATTCTACTCACATAGATCTTGCCAACGCCACAAGAAGCGCATCAATTGGAGTCTATATGCAAAAGTTATTCCACTCAGAAGTTGACCTTCATGTTTTCACCACCATGGTTCAAGAGGATGTCACGTCAGCCCGCATTATTCATGGAAAATGGGCTAGCCACTTGATTTCAATATAAAAGACTCTAGAAGAGTCTATATTGTAACTCTAGTTAAGAGTTGAGGTAGTCAAACTTAACCACTAGTAGGCTATCGAGTTGTGTTATAATCGGGCAACTAGGAAGAAGAGGCATTCCATTCTTTTGAGTGCATTTGTTCCATAGTTGAGCAAAAATAACCAAAATGGATAGGATGTAGAGCACACAGAGAGGATTTACGCACTATAGTAGTCCACGGATCAAATGCCATACTTCTTTGTACATGAAACGATATTTCTAAACATAAAAAGGGAGCAGATCAGCCTCACCTTCTAGCCAGGTTTTCTCCCGAAAGGGTTTCAGATCATATCTTGTGTCTTATGTGCGTGTGTGAGATTTTATTTTGATTTTTTTTATTTTCTGCGTAAGTTCCATTTGCATGCAAGCAATAGTTGCAGTAAAATATATAGATCTAAAATTTTAATAAAACTGTAACAGTGTAGAATTTCAAATTTTTAATATAATATTATTAGATTTGTTGTGACGAATTGTCGATTGTAATATCCAGGACGATTTACGAATCAATTAATATTGAAACGAAAGGCATATAATTCAGACAAATGGATTAAATAAAGAATCAAACTAGCAAAGGCGTTGTGATATGCTTCTCCATTACCAATATGATTCCCCACTTCTTTTCCAACCCCATTGTAGTGGAATCAGGCTGCAAATAAAATAAAAGAATATATAAGTTAACTGATTGAAAATAAAAACAATGGATGGGAATTCAATGAATAGAGAAATATATAGAACCTTGATTGATTCCATGTCATATTCAACCTAGAAGAGTCACCCTCTGGAGAAAATGTGTTGAATCTTCTTCCATACTCACTCCTAAAACCAAAAAGTAATCAAAACTTGAAAATAAAAGAAAAAGTCTTCGAACTACGAAATGTACGCAAGTGAGGGCTAAGGATGAAGATCAAGAGGAACCAAAATAGTAAGAAACATGATGTTGTATCTATTGTAGATAAATTTGTAGTTGTAAGGCCTTTTGATGTTGCACTAAGCTAAGAAGTCAAGCTTTCATATGTTTCCAGATCTTCATATGTTCAAGCAAAGATATAATGATACTTCTTGAATAACTCAATGAAGGTTTTCCATTCTCCATGAGGGAAATAAGTATCGAAATTAATAAAATTGGGATCATCCTCTATTATGAGATTGATCTATTCATGCAACGATGTGGAACTTTGAGTCTTTGTGTTTGGGGGTCCCTGAAACTGATTTTGTAAGTTGAATAACTTTTTAAGAGAAAGAACACCTTTGGGTATGGGGTTCCCCTTCTGCTTGTCAACTTCTTCTAGCAAAACCTTAGCTTATTCATCTTCATCTATTGTTGCATCCTTAAACACATCTGCATTGGCGATAAAGTCTAGTATCTACTGATTTTCATTGAAAACACAAAAAATAGTTATGTTATCTAAAACAACTAGTTTATAAACAATTTCAATAGAAAATTCATCCCTAAGCGGTGTAAACCTAGTAGTAGCATTAGGTAATGTATCAACAGTGGCATTTTTAATTCTTGGAACTAATTTAATACCAAAAGCTTTAAATTCAGAAATCAACTTCCATACCTCCTGTTGGTAATTCTTTATATGTGGTGAAAGAGAGTGAATAGTATTGCGTACATCTTGTAATGATTTCAATATCACCAATTACCTTTAGAAAATCCACCTTGATGTCAATGGATTTCTTCAACCGAGGAATAAATGCCTCATACTCTACAGTGTTGTTAGTGCATTGAATATCTAATCAACAAAAAATTAAAAATTTATTTTTCTAGGGGTCCATCAGGATACAGCTGACGCCAGATCCATCCTGAGTCTCAAATGCATCATAGGTGACAAAGTCCACATATTACTACAATGAGAATCTAAGATAAACCTATTTACATATAAATTACAAAGTTCATTACCATCAGCTAGAGGGCAGGTAAGGAGTTCCAACTACATAACTGATAAAGCTAGCGATTGTATGGCTTCGTAACAACCAATGTGGGATTCTAAGAAACATGTCATCAATTCTTCCTGAGCAATGTTGATTGGCTCATTAGGTGCTTCCAACTTTGTCACCATGTAGAGTCATGTATGGCTTACTATTGAATCTGATCTAATTGTTCATTCCCTTATGAGGGAGCCAAAAATGGGACTAGTTTGTATTGAAATACCCTCGTAGCTTACTAGACTAGTCTTTGCTTAACAATAACCCGTATGCTTCAGGGATATCAATAACCATAATATCTATGAACTAGTGAACTCTTGAGTCAGAAGGTAATCTAATCAATACATTTTTCAACTTGTTGATTGCTAAATTTGCCTACTTTATATCAACCTTTTTATCCTTTTCCTTCACCTATTTCATGTCTTTGCGAGGTTAATTTGTATCTCGCGCAATGAAGGTATATGTATTTGTCATGTATTTGTGAAATACTAATCGATGAAGTGTAGTCCTAGGGGAGAGTTTCTTATGTGACTTGCTAACTCAGGTTTCTTTGTAGATTCGAAAGGATGATGATTAGCATGTTACAATTCAGCGTATGGTTATGGATGCATTAGCAGCGCTAATCTCAGGATGTTGGCTTTAACTATGTTCAACCAATGAGAGCCTGTTGGACCAATGCATTTGCTATCTTTGTATTTTGTTTCTACCTCAAATGATCATTGTGTATTTGTAGGCATACAACTGTCGTAATCTCTGGGAAATTGTTGATACCATTCTTGTCATATTGAAATGTATAAGTAAGGTTATAAAGGCAGAAAAGCTAGCTAGGGAGCTAGAGGGAGAGAGACACAAGAGTTCTAAATGTAACAACATACTTCTGTATTTTCCTTTTGATTAATGCAATCTTGATGTTATGAAGTATTAACTAGTCTTCGATCTTTTTTCACAACCCTGATTGGAGAGTTGGGCACACTCCCTTGATCAGGTGCCATTGGATTATTGGTGTGTGTAAATGTATTCATGTTATGATTATTTCTTTATCACTGTAATGGTTCATTAATTTTGTGTTGTTGTGAATCTTAATTTGTTGTTACTCTAATTGTTGTCACTGTTATTGCTTGTTGTTACACATTGTCATATCATTGATTTAATGCTCAATGTTGGGTAGGGAAATTGTGGCCTGCATAGACTTTGCAGGGTAGCCTTGAAACAATCAGATGAGCCCCAGGTTGACAATTAATGTGGAAAAGGGCTAATTCTATAATTCATATCTGAACACCAAAATTTTGGCGCCATTGTTGAGGAGGCTATCAAGGTGTGAAAGTACGACAAGTATTGACCATAGGACCACTCGCTCGCCCTGGGAGGGGAAGTTATTTTTACCCTGTTCCAAGTCATGAGCATTCATTGCTTTCATTGTTTCAATTTCTTGTTTTTTGTTTGATTATCAGAACTGCTCTCTCATCCTGGGAAGGGAACTGTTTACCCTGTTCAGGTCCTCAACTTAGATTTTGTGGTTGGTTTTTTTCTCTTTCATTTGTCTTCTTGATTTTAGGGGCCATTCTCTCTTCTTGGGAAGGGAAGTATCCACCCTGTTCCAGGTCCTAATCTTTAGATTTTTTTGAATGTTTTTCCTTTTATTCCTGATTGCATGAATAGAGATCCAAATAAAAGGGGCACAGAAGACCCCCAAGGAGAGGGAAGAAAGGTCGAGGCAGAGTTACCTATATCCAAGAAATCATTTCAAGAGCTGAGTCAGGGGCATCATCACGAGTTGTTGTTAGGATCAGATCTCATATGATATCTGATACGAGATCTGGAGGGAAGTCAGTTTCACAACTAGATCCTTCCCTAATAACAAAAGCAAAATTCAAGGAAGAAGAAGTAGGAAGCAGAGGATTAGAGGAATTGGGCATTGCAAATTCAAAAGAAGAAGAGGAAGAATTTAGGGAACTCACTCCACTATTTGATCAAGGAAGTGATGTTAGACAAGCTCAACCCCGCATCATAGAACAACCCAAACTTGTTGATATTCCAAGTGAATATTGGAATATATTCATGGCTCATCCAACTTCCACGATCGAATTCCCAATTGGAGATATTAGAGGTGATGCGCCTATGAATCCTATTAATTTGAAAACATTACCTAATTTCCATGGTCTCTCTTCTGAAGATTCGGACACATTCCTCTTTGAATTCAACGTTGTCTGTCTAGGATATGATTATATTTATGATGCTAATAAATTGAAAATATTCCCTGCTACTTTGAAAGGAACAACTCTAAGATGGTTTATGGGTATAGGGGGGGAATATATTACAACACGGGATGACATGAAGACAATTTTTCTTGAAAAATATGAGGACTACTGCAAATCTCAAGATATTAAAGAGGAAATATTTAAGATTGTGTAGAAAGAGGGTGAGAACATGGAGGACTTTGTATAACACTTTAAATACAGTCTACAAAGATCGGGCCATAGTGATCTAGATAAGGGTATCTTAAAGATAATCTTTCTCCAGGCACTAAGGGAGGAATCTTTGGAACTACTGACCGAGGTAGGTAAGGGATATATCTCAAAGGAAGAATTCAACATCATATGTGAGTTGTGAATCAAATGCTCATGTGGAACTGCGAGGCATAAGAAAGGAGTACGAACTCTCAAGACATCAAGCAGTGGGGTTACAAAAGTAGAAATTGGAAACTTGTTGGATAATTTGAGGACTGATATTCTAAACACACTGTCCTCATAGTTGGATGTTATGCAGGGAAAATAGAAATATAAAGTGTTGGTAGACCTAGGAGCTGCAATTAACACTATAAATTTTACATCTGTACTCACCTTGGGCTTGATTAATCTTAAACCAAATCCTACACTCCTAGAATTGGCAGACCGATCCACTGTAAGACTAGTATGGAATTTGGAAGATGTGACTATTTTTATAGACTCATGGAAATACCCTATCAATCTTTTGGTGTTGCATACTCAATCTCCAGTCGGGGGTATCTTTTGATTCTGGGTAGGCCTTGGCTTGCTACCGTAGATGCTTACATTGGGTGTCGATCGAGAAATATTCAAAGGGGAAAATACAAAGAACCTTGTTCTTTACCCATCAATAAAACCAGGGTATACTTTAGCACAAAAACTTCCACACTCAGATGAGCCTGAACTTGGAAATGAATAAATTAGACCAATTCTTACTATTGGTGAAGCTCTCTATTTTAAGGATGATATGGAAGATGATAATATTAGAAAATTTATCAGTAGTCCCAACTTCATTTTTGATCCAACCCACCAGATATTAGAATGTGTTATGAGTTGCACCACCCAGGAAACTATTGAACCAAAAACCGAAGTTGAAAACGTTCATGTCTTTGTACCCCATAACATTATTCTTGCAGGAAACAATTAATGGAAAACGTTGAATGTTAATCCTAATCTCTCACCTTCCCAAGTTGAACAATTGTTTAAAGTCCTTTAGGATTAGAAGGAAGCCTTCGCTTGGGAATATACATATATGAAAGGGATCCCTACTAATCTATGTACCCGTCTTATATACATAAAATATGAATTCCAACCTGTTAGACAACCACAAAGAAGGACGAATCCTACCTTGAAGAACATTGTCAAAGAAGAACTACAGAAGCTACTAGATGTTGGGTTTATTTATCCAATCTTGGATAGTCAAAGTGTATCCCCACTAGTCATTGTTCTAAAGAAAAATGGAAAGTGGCGGATTTGCATTGATTACAGGGAATTGAATAAAGAAACTCAAAAAGGCCACTTTCCCTTACCTTTTATTCACCAGGCCCTCGACACATTAGCCGGGAAGAAGTTCTTCTCCTTCCTGGACGAATTAGTGGATATAACCAAATCTAGATAGCTCCTAAGGATCAGGATAAAACTACTTTTACTTGCCCTTTGGGAACTTTTGCATACCGAGTCCTTCCATTTGGCCTCTGTATTGCATGCACTCTTTTAATGGGTAATATTGGGAATTTTTTCTGATCTAGTTAATAACAGTGTTGAAATATACATGGATGACTTTACCCCATATGGGGATTCTTTTGAAGAAGGTCTAGAGTGTTGGGTTGTGTTATATTCTTTCCACGACTAGCCCACATAGTTAACCGGGGCGTTAGAAGGGGGCAAAGCCCCCCTTCTTTGTGTTGATTGCGTAGCAAGGGGAGTCACAGGGGGTTTGAGGGGAGTCATAGGTTGGGCGGACCTACCTATGGTTTTGTGCATGATTTTTTGCACATGGTTTTGGACGTGATCGTTTTCGGTCCATGGTTTTGGACGTGATGGTTTTTAGTCCATGGTATTGGATGCTTCAACATGTATAAATATGTATTGTAACATTGAAAGGAACATAGTGAAAAATCAAGTTGGTAGTCCTGATTTTGGGATCTAGGGGAAAATCTCTGTGTATATGTGTCTTATGTGTTATGCTCTCGCACTGTTTATTTTCTGTGTTTTAGAATCGTATGCAGGTAATTTATATACGAGTTTAAAACCTACATTTTGTATCAGAGTTGTTTTGGATTCAAGGGGACACCTTCATTGCTGAGGGGTTTCGCTCGGGCCTATAGTAGACCCTGTTCAATGGGAGATCTGTAAGATCGATTTAGGTGGTGAATGAAGATGGCGAGCAGTGGAAAGATAGAGATCGAAAAATTTAATGGTCAGAGTTTTGAGTTGTGGAAACTCAAGATGGAGGATCTGTTGGTGGATAAAGATCAGTGGATCGCGGTAGATCCGGGTACTAAACCAACGGGAGTGTCCGATGAAGAATGGAAGAAGTTAGATCGAAAGGCAAAGAGCACAATACGATTGTGTTTCTGAGATTCAGTATTACTGAATGTATCAGGGGAAGCTACAACTAAGGATTTGTGGGACAAGTTAGGGACTTTGTACCAATCTAAGTCTCTGGTGAATAAACTATTCCTGCCAAAAAAGATGTATAACCTGAGGATAAAAGATGGAGACTCGGTGACAGAGCATCTAAACACATTTAATACTGTGGTAAGTCAGTTATTATCTGTTGATATTAAAACTTCAGATGAAGATAAGTGCATCAGTTTGTTGTCCAGATTCGTGGGATAGTCTGGTTATTGCAATAGGTAGCAATGCAAATGCCTTGCAATTTGATGAAATAGTCTCATCCTTGTTGATGGAGGAGATGAGATGGAAAAATATGGAGAGCCAGAATGGTGATGCCTTGTCTGTACGAGGATGGTCCCAGAACAGAAACAAAAATAAGTCATCGAGTGGGAGATCTAAATCTAGAGGGAGATATAAATCTCCAGGAAAACCTGTAAAGGTGGTGTGCTGGAAATGCGGAAAGGAAGGGCACTACAAAAGGGACTGTAAATATAAAGCTCCCGAGAAAGGAAAGGGATCTGATGATGCTCCTTCTGCAGAGACGAAAACCACCTCAGATGAAGGTGGGGATGTGTACTTGGCTTCTTCAAGTACACATGTAGATCATGAGGCATGGTTGATTGACTCAGGTGCATCTTTCACTTCACTCCCCATAGAGAGTGGTTCTATGAGTATGAGAAATATGATGGTGGTGATGTCTTCTTGGGGGATGATAGGAAGGCTAGAATCATTGGTCGTAGAAAAGTAAAGTTGAAGTTGCAAGGTGGAAGGGTTAGAACACTTACAGGTGTTCTGAATATTCCTGCATTAGCTAGAAATCTGATTTATGTAAGCAAGCTGGATGATGCAGGTGTAAAAATAGTGTTTGAGAAGGATACCTACAAGATGGTTCGAGGAGCACTGGTATTGATGCAGGGAGTTCAGATTGGAACTCTGTACAAGCTATAAGGTAGCACTTTTGTTGATGGGTGCAACAGCTTTGTGGTCCTGAAAGTGGAGCAGAAAATCTAATGGTCTCTAGAGAGAAGGCCATGTTGTGGCATCAAAGGCTTGGACATATTGGAGAGAAGGGCCTTCGAATACTTCATGGTAAAGGTATGGTAGAAGGTATGAGTAATAGCTCTCTGAATTTTGATTTTTGTGAAAATTGTGTATATGGGAAGCAGAATCGGGTGAGTTTCCCCTCTGGTGGTAAGAGGGTGAAACAAATATTAGAACTTGTGCAAAGTGATGTGTTTGGACCTGTGAAGGTTCCATCACTGGGTAATTCTATGTAATATGTATCATTTATAGATGACTTCTCAAGGAATACATGGATATATTTCCTTAAGAAGAAATCTGAAGTCTTTGATAGGTTTAAATAATTTAAGGCTCTGGTGGAAAACCAGACAGAGAAGAAGATAAAGGTGTTGAGGACATATAACGGTGGAGAGTTTTGCAGTAAGGAATTTGAAGAATTATGTAAGAAGCGTGGCATAGCACGGTAGAGGACTACTCCATACACACCTCAGCAAAATGGAGTTGCAGAAAGAATGAACAAAACATTGATGGAAAGGGCAAGAAGCATGGTTAGTGGTGCCGGATTAGGACAGAAATTCTGGCCAGAGGCAGTGGAGACAGCATGTTACCTGGTCAATAGATCACCTTCATCAGTGTTGGAGGATAATACTCCACAAGAGGTATGGACTGGTAAGAAACCCTCTCCTTCACATCTGAGGGTATTTGGATGTGATGCATATGTACATGTTCCAAAGGAGAAATGAACCAAGTTGGATAGTAAATCTAAAAAGTGCATCTTTATTGGGTAGAAGGATGGTTTAAAAGGCTATAAGCTTTGGAACCCAGTAACAAGGAAGGTTGTGTACAGCTGAGATGTGGTGTTCAGAGAGGTGAAAGATGTTATTAAACATGAAGTCCAACCAAATGAACCTGAGAAGATAGATTTTGAGCTAAAGGAGGAAGAATCAGACTCTACAACAGAGGAGGAATCAGAAGATGAAGAGCCACAAACTCCGGGTGTGAGAAGATCAGTTCAAGAAAGAAGGCAGCCAAAAAGGTATAGTCCATCTACTTTCTGTTCAAATTTTGCTTTATCTATTACTGATGATGATCCCAGAACTGTGAAGGAAGAAATAGATTCAGAGGATGAAATGGCATCTTTACACAAAAATGAGGCTTGGGATTTGGTGGAGTTGTTGGTTGGAAGGAAACCCATTGGCAAAAAATGGGTGTTCAAGAAGAAGACAAATGCAGAAGGAAAGGTGGAGAAATACAAAGCTCGGTTGGTAGCAAAAGGTTATTCCCAGGTGTGGGGAATTGATTTTGGTGATGTTTTTTCTCCTGTTGCCAAGGTAACTTCTATTAGATTACTTTTATCTGTTGCTGCTGCTTTTTATTTTAAGGTAGAACAGATGGATGTGAAGACAACATTTCTTCACGGGGATCTAGAAGAGGAGATCTACATGAAGAAACCTGAAGGCTTTGCGGTGAAGGGTAAGAAAGAATTGGTATGCAAGTTAAATAAGTCTCTGTATGGGTTAAAACAGTCACCAAGGATGTGGTATCAAAAATTTGATACATTTATACGGGGACTTGGCTTCACGAGAAGCAAAGCAGATCATTGTATGTATTTTAAATTAATTGGTCACTGCGTTATTTATCTGGTCTTGTATGTGGATGATATGTTGTTGGTTGGAAATGACAAAGAAATTATCCAGGATTTGAAGACCCATTTGTCCTCCAAATTCGACATGAAAGATCTTGGTGTTGCAAACTATATTTTGGGCATGGAAATTAAAAGAGATCAGACAAAGAGGAAGCTCTAGTTAAACCAGAGGAAGTTTTCGAGACAATATTGCAAAGGTTTAATTTGCAGGATTGTAAACTGGTGAAGGTTCCTATTCATGTAGGTGTAAAGTTATCTACTGAACAATGTCCCAAGACATAAGAAGAGGAAGAGGACATGTCTCGTGTTCCATATGCAAGTGCAGTCGGTAGCCTAATGTATGCGATGGTCTGTACTAGACTAGACATTGCACATGCAATGGGAGTATTGAGCAGGTTTATGTCAAAACCAGGGAAGGAGCACTGGACAATAGTGAAGCGGGTTTTCAAGTATTTCATGGCACTAGTGATTATGGTTTGTGCTACCAAGGAAGACCAGGATTGGAAAGAGTGTTGGATATTCATGGCTTTGTTGATGCAGACTGGGCTGGAGATCTGGATCAGAGAAGATCTACAAGTGGGTATGTGTTTAACCTATTTGGAGGTGCAGTCAGTTGGATAAGTAAGAAACAATCTGCAGTGGCCCTATCAACTACAGAGGAAGAATCCATGGCAGCCACTCAAGAAAGCAAGGAAGAAGTTTGGTTGCAGAGATTGTGTTCAAGTATGGGGTTAGTACAGGGAGCTATAAGGACAGATTGTGATAGCCAAAGTGCAATTTTATTAGCAAAGAACCCTGCATATCATTCAAAGACAAAACACATTGATGTTCAGTATCACTTTGTGAGGGATATGATAGAGGACAAAAAGGTGTTGCTGGTAAAGGTGGACACTTTGAAGAATACTGCAAATGCATTGACAAAATCTGTGAGCTCTGAGAAGTTCTCTTGGTGTAGAGAAACAATGGGCGTTGCAGGGCTGGATAAATGACTAATCTCTCTTGTGGTCCCCTATGGAAAGAAAACAACAAGTGGGAGAATCTTGGGTTGTGTTATATTCTTTCCATGACTAGCCCACGTAGTTAACTAGGGTGTTAGAAGGGGGGCGAAGCCCCCCCTTCATTGTGCCGATTGCGTAGCGGGGCGAGTCACAGGGGGTTTGAGGGGTGCAAGTAACCCCACTATATGGGGTCCGGGGTAGCGCCCCAGAAAATTTTGTTTTTGGACCCTATATTAGGTTGGGCAGACCTACCTATGGTTTTGTGCATGATTTTTTGCACATGGTTTTGGACGTAATTGTTTTCAATCCATGGTTTTGGACGCCATGGTTTTCGGTCCATGGTATTGGATGCTTCAGCATGTATAAATATGTATTGTAAAATTTAAAGGAACATAATGAAAAATCAAGCTAGTAGTCTCGGTTTTGGGATCCAGGGGAAATCTCTGTGTATATGTGTTTTATGTGTTATGCTCTCGCATTATTTATTTTCTGTGTTTTAGAATCGTATGCAGGTAATTTATGTACAGGGTTAAAACCTACATAGAGAACTTAGAGAAAGTATTTAAAAGATACAAACAGACACATGTTTCTCTTAGTACAATAAAATGTCATATGACGATGGAAGAATGAATAGTTTTGGGGCACCTGCTTTCAGCTACAGGAATACAGGTTGATCCTGCCAAAGTTGAGGTAATCTTATTTTTTCCTACTCCAAAGACACCAACAACAGTACATAGATTTATTGGTTATGATGGCTATTATAGATGTTTTATAGATAATTTTTCTAAAATAGCATTTCCAATGTTCCAATTATTACCTAAAGATGCAGAATTTGTGTGGAAAGATGCATGTGAAGCAGTTTTCTCGGAAATCAAAGAACTAGTTTGTAAGCTCCGATATTACGTGGTCCTCACTGGAAACACCCATTTCATATCTCTACAGATGCTTCTCATACAGAACTAGGGGAAATCTGGGGACAATATGAGGACAAGAAACTGTATGTGATTTACTATGTCAGCAAGAACTTAACTCCTATGGAACTTAATTATACGGTAACTAAAAAAGAGTTTTTGGTTGTTATTTACGTTATTAATAAATTTTGGCATTATATTACAAGGTATCCCACTTTCGTGCACATTAATCATTCAACCATCAGGTAGCTGATGAACAAACCCATAACTCCTGGACGAGTTACAAGATGGTTATTGTTGATCCAAGAATTTGATATTACCATTGTAGATAAACCAAGAAAAGATAATGTGGTAGCAGATTTCCTGTCTAGGTTGAATACTAATGATGAAGGTACACCTATAGAGGATAGTTTTCTGGATGAACATATTTTTTCAATTTCTACTCACACCCCATGGTATGCAGATCTTGCTAACTATCTTGTTACAGGAAAAGTACCTCATCACTTTTCATACATGGAATGATGAAAAATCATCTATCATAGTGCTCGTTACTCATGGATAAAGGGATACCTATTCTATACAAGACCTGATTAGGAAATCTAGCACTGTGTAGGTGAAGATGACATCTATGAAATTCTAAAAGATGCCCACAATGGTCCTTACACAGGGCATTTCGCGGATAAGAGGACAAGTCATAAGGTGTCGCATATGGGATACTATTGGCCCTTTATTTTTCGTGATGCTAGGAAATATGCTCGAGGGTGTGATAGTTGTTAACGAATGGGTTAGCCTGGTTGGTAAAATGAGATGTCGCTACAACCTCAATTAGTTCTTGAGCACTTTGAGAAATGGGCTATCGATTTCATTGGGTTGTTCAAGCCTCCTTCACATCAGAAACTTCATATTTGTCTGCACAAACTACATGACAAAATGGGTAGAAGAAAAAGTTGTTGCAAAGGATACTGAACAAGTTATATTAGACATTTTATTTGAAGAAATCCTCGCACGATATGGAGCTCCTATAGATATGGTTTCAGACGGAGGGGCACAGTTCACATCACATCTAATAGAAACACTCATGAAAAAGTATGAAATAAAGCATAGGGTGACTTCTCCATATCATCCCCAGGGGAATGGTCAAGTCGATAAAACAAATAAGGTAATAGAGAATATCCTCACAAAGACTATAGTGAAACATCACCAAAATTGGGTTGAAAAACTTCCTAAAGCAATTTGGGCATATAGAATGACATGGCGGAATACAACATGATTTTCACCATATGAGCTTGTGTATGGGAAATCTACTTTGTTTCCAGTGGAATTCAAAATTAAGACGTTGAGGACAGCTCTTGAAGTAGGTTTGGATATTTCTGCAGCCTAGAAACACCGATTGGAACAACTAAATGAGTTAGATGAAATTCATTTGATAGTTGTACAAAATACTATTGCAATTCAGCAGTAGCGAACTAAGTGGCACGACAAATTCATCAAGAAAAAGGTGTTTCAAAAAGGAGATTGGGCATTACTCTATGACTATCAGCTCAAGGACTTTAAAAGAAAGATCTGCTCTAGATGGATGGGACCGTATGAAGTTGACACAGTATTTGATAATGGGACTGTTAAACTTGTAACAATCGATGAGGCACATACTCTTTTGTTTGTAAACGAACATCACCTCAGATTGTATCACTGTCCAGCTTCTAGGGACTCCTTTATTAAGAATTTCTCTAATAATTCTGGTTTTGAAATTGTTTGTGTAGAGAACTCTTCCTCTACACCTCTTACTTAATATATATATATATATATATCTATATATATAATGATTATATTAATAATAAAATGTTGTTGCTACTCTATCAGCACTCCTTTTCTTGCAGGGTTTGTTACTACATTGGCACTGATACTTCGTTAATGTTGTTACTTCATTGGTGTTGTTACTCCACCGATGATGATACTCCGTCGGCACTATTACTTCGTCGATGTTGTTAATCCACCAGTGTTGTTACTCCACTGGTGTTGTTACTTCATTGGTGTTGATACTTTGCTGATGCTATTACTCCGCCGATGCTATTACTCTGTCGATGTTGTTACTCCATGGATGTTGTTACTCCACTGATGTTGTTATTCCACTAGTGTCGCTACTCCGCTAATGTTACTCCATTGGTGTTGTTACTCTGCCAGTGCTATTACTCTACCGATATTACTCCGCTATTGTTGTTACTCCACCCATGTTGATACTTCGCCAAGTGAAGTTGCCAGGTGCGTCCCAGACCGACTCCGTGGATTTGATTGGTATTTCACTTATGTTATCTCAAAATCAGGCCCTGGAAGGCTGCAGACCAGGAAGACTTCAAGTAACTGTTTCAAACCAATCTTTTAGCTAAGGCTTAGCCTCCTTAGCCTGAGAGGGCTCTCTCAAAGGATTAAAGGTTTTTGATTATGATCAAGATGGCTAACTCTTGTGAAACTAATAAAAATGAAAATGGTGGAAACACAAATAAAAAGTATCCATTGGGCTTATGGAGCCATATGATTCAGTATTAACAGTAGGGTTGGCTCTGCATAAAAGTCAAGGGATTCAGATTTCAATATATGTAGAGTATACCAAACACATAGAAGATAGTTTACGAGTATAGGAAGGAAATTAGAACACTGTAAGTGATTTCTAAGTAATCAAATACTCATAACATTGTAGATAACATGGAAAGACAACAAAAGAAACTCATACATTGAACTCTCTATGATTCTTGAGAAGCATAAGCCAGTATTGTATTACCCAAAAAAAAACAGAGTCTTTACATAAGCCAAATATCAGAGCTTTTTTTCATAAATTTCCAACCCTTATTACATTTCTCTTTCCTCTATATATAGAGCTCTTCTACCTGACTGAGATTCCTCCTCAAACATGAGGGGAACTCGAAATCTACTTCTAATGACACCTATTCAACTTTTAACTGCCTATTAAATGTAACAAACTGTAACTAGACTTTCTAGAGATCTAAATCAAATAGGAGTCTAACTCCATATTATGCTAATAATGGCCTTAATTACAATCATTCTTGTTCTTTGACATGTGGTCCTTTTTAAGTTTGGCTACGGTGGATGTTCAAAGCTCCATACTGGTCTTCAATGTCACATCTTCTCCATTGCCCCTGAAACATGGGAAACTACCCCTGTTTATCGGCCTTTGGTTTGCCTCAAAAATGTTCGAATCCAATGAACCATGCCCTTCATCTTTGATTATCCAAAATATATCAGAATGCCACGTCTTTGATGTGCTGTCAACCTCTTCCATGTGTGAAGGCAAAAGCTCTTCCAAGTTGTCTGACATATCTTGGACTGTGGTAAATGTGCTCACTTTATGACAAAAAGTTTAAAGTTGGATTCAAATACATGTTTCCTCCACCTGTCTTGACCTTGTTGAAAGTTGATAACTTTGGATGATCCCTTGAAGATATTCCCTTTTCAAAATTTCCGCTTGTATTTCAAAATTGGTTGACTGAGATTAGATTTTCTAGCTTCAGCAGTTTCGTAGAGCGCTACGAAATTTCTATGTAATTCCACAAAACACAGTTTCAACCAAAAATTTGCCATTTTTAGCTTCTTGCTATTTAAACATCCTTTTCAATTGCTCCAAAGCTTTTCAAAACTGAATGGAAAGGTATTATTCTTCAAGAAAGATTATACCAAGCAAAACTGTCAAAATTTGAAACATAGCCTTACTTGAAATGGGATTTCTTTAAGGAGATTCTTTCTGCTGGCCTAACTGTATGTTTAAGTCTTCAAGTTGTTTCTTCATGCCTCTAATCCCAGCTCTCAAGTTTGAATTAACCTTTCTGATGAATTGTGCTTCCTTTGGATTTGGAATTATCTCCATTTTAAGAGCATCGGCCTCCACAAGCCTCTTAATCGCCTTCAAGTTCACCCATAAATTATTGGTATTGAAGATTTTGAACTTTTCAATCGAACCAGGCAAACCATTTCTCTCTAACACCTCGATTATGAGTTTTGTTGTCGCTATAGTGATCAATGGTGTAGTAGGAGCACCTTTTCAAACAACACAATTGCCACAAACCAAAGCGATGCATGCATTCCACCAAAGTACAGCACATGGAAAGTTGAATGCAGTAATTACTCTGACTATGCCAAGAGGATTCCAAACCTCCATCATCATCTGATTAGGTCGTTCTGAAGGTATGATGGAGCCATTCAACTGTCAACTTAAGCCAACCGCATAATCACACATGTCAATAAATTCTTGAACCTCTCCTATCCCCTCTGCAAGGATTTTGCCCATCTCCAATGATACAAGTCTACCAAGAAGATCCAATTTTGATCTCAAAGCATCCCCAATCTGCCTTACAATTTCACCTCTCTTTGGAGCAGGAATTTGCGTCCATAATTTACGAGCTTCAGCACAGGCTCTCAAGCTATCTTCGTACTCTTCAATAGAAGCTTCAACTACCGTTGCTATTGGCTAGTTATTAGAAGGATTTACTGATGTCACAGTATTGCCACTTCCTTTCCATATTCCATTGCCGTAACATCCCAGGTTATGGGAATGTAAGCCAAGCCCCTTCAAAAACTTATATTCATTTCTTACAAAGTCTGCACCCACAGTCCCAAGCTTATGTTGGCATTATGATGCATGTGTTGTACTTGATGGCAACCCTCTCATAGAAGAATATCTCACTTATGTATAACTGGATGAATCTTCAGAAGAGATGTCAGATGTGACTGATGGAGGACAGCTCAAAGGAATCAGATAATAGTTCTAAGTGTAACAAGTTAGCTTTGCCATCAAGTCCAAAGGGGGAGATTGTTGGCATTATGAGACAAGTGTTGTCCTTGATGGCAAATCACACTGATGACAAATCATAGTGCAGAAGGATAGCAGCAAGGAATTGATGATCAGTCTACAAGTATGAAGAAAAATATATACACGCTGGTTCACTATATACCAAGTCGCGTATACAAGTAGGTTCACTATATACCAAGTCGCGTATACGCAGGTTCGCTATATACCAAGTCGCGTGTACACGCTGGTTGGCTTTAGTAAAAGCACGTGTATGTGGAAAACTTATCTTTGGTCCACGGCGGTTATTCCTTGGAAGTTGTGCCTATGGTTTTGGACCTTGGTGTCTCGACGGACGTGTTGATCCCTAGTTTTGAAGTTGATGGTATTGGATTTCTATGGTTTTGGCCCTTGGTATTGAACAAGGCCTGAGGCTATATAAGGAGAAGGAAATCATTAGGCAAGCGTATCTGAAATGTCTTGAATATCTGATGAAGTATTAGATCCAGTATGCAGGTTATGGGTTGATGATGCATTGCTTGATCTGAGCTAAGGAGAGATCTCACCAGTTGATGGAGAACAAGATCTAAGGAGAGAGCGGGATCAAATGGTTTGAAATGAACTATCTTTATGATGCTTATTCTAGATCTACATACTGACGCATGTATTGTTCTATAAGTGTTATGAGTATAACTGATGTCTGGTACAGCTGCAAGTTATGAGAAATTATTTTTAGATCTGTACGCGGGTTGTCTTTGGCAAAAGCGCGTATACACGCGGGTTTGATTCATCGAAGTAGCATATACATTATAAAGCTTGACATTTGAAGTTGCAGATGGGTCTGATGGTTATTACAGAGTTCTGTGTCTGCTTGGTGTTCTGGTGACGGTGTTGTTAACAGGGTTTCAGTGATTCAGAGTTTGATGATTGTTTTGAGCTTCAATGATAGTTATGGGTCCAGTAAGAAAATTGGATGAAAAGTGGCCTTTCAGATTATGTGTTGTGCTTCAGTGTATCCAGTCTGAAAATTGATGAAACGTGGTACCTGGAGGAGAGAAGACTGTAGGCAAGCACCTACGTACTAGTATCTAAGCTAGTACAAAAGCTAAGGAAGATCTTTGGAGCATTGTAGCAGGTAGCAGCCTGTGTACTAGTAAATGGATCAACTAGTACAAGAGCAAAGGGGGTTGTAGCTCCCGTACTGGTATAAGACTGCACCAGTACAAATATTGTAAAAGGATTTTCTTATTAAGAAGAAGATTGAGATGACTTGCAGCAAGTGGTTTTCACCCACATTGGGTTTCCACCTTATATCTTTGTGTTCATGTGTGTGGCTTTTGTGTGATGATCTGTTCTGTTATACTGCACCTGTTTACTGTTAATATGGTTAATAATGTTCAGATGCATTTACTGAAGATAAGCTAACTGAATCATAAGATCTCTGGATATACGCTAGTTGCATTAGACACAGTAGCGTGTACACGCGGGTTCACTTAACTGAAGTAGCGTATATGTTTCTGAGTATGAAATTGAAAAAGTTTTACTGATCTGATAATACTGATTCACCCCCCCCCCCCTCTCAGTATTATTTCCAACAATTGGTATCAGAGCCGGTCCTTTGGTAGAAGCTTGATCGCTTGAAGGAGATCCGTGGAACAATGGGAAAGAAGCTTAAGAAGAAAGCTCATAAGAAGAAGAAGACATCTCAGAAGATCTATGACAGTGGGAGAGTCGATTGGGGATTAGGTATAAGAAGTTCTTCAGATTCAGAATCATTATCAGGTATGAATGTGTTATCCTCTGATGTTCCTGCTATATTTCCTTGTGAAAGTGATGGAAGTGATAGTGAAAATACTGAACATGCTTTTATGGGTGAGCAAGAAAAGTATCAAATAGAGGCAGTATTTAGAAGGCTTACAGACAAAGTTAAAGATCAACAAGATCTATTGAACAAAAGGGAATGTGCTTTCAAAGAAGAAGTTACCAAACTAAAGGCCCAACTAGAAGAAGAAAACAAGGTAAGAAAGCTACTCAAGGACAAGGAAGACCAATGTCAAAAATTGCAGCATGAAGTGACATCATTAAGAAAAGAAGTCAACGAAAGAAGCACAACCATCAAGAAACTCAAAGATAGATCCAGCTACTATGAAAATCTTGAAGCTACAATCCTCTCACTAAAAGGAGATCTTGAAGAATCAAAGAAGCAGAATACAGATCTACTCCAAGCTATTGCAAAACAAGAAAACGAAGCCACCAGCTTAAAATCTCAACTAGAATGTGCCTTCCGAGTTCGTCAAATGCAGCAGGATCTGAATGAAGAACAAGAAAAGGAGATTCTCAAACTAAGGGAACAAATGGAAGAAGGAAGGAAAGGTGAAGAAGATTTGAAAAAGCAATCTCTTGAAAAGGAAGAACAGCTTCAGGTTGAGGTAAATATCTTGAAAGGTAAACTAGAAGAAAAGGATAAGCTTTTACGATTTCAAGATAGTTCTAAAGTCTTGGATGATATTCTTAGTAGTCAAAGGTCTCCTGCTATCAAGATTGGTCTTGGTTTTCATGAATCTGTTGAAGGTGAATCTAGCTCACAAGGTGAGGCAAGGAACTCTAAAGAGAAAACTAAAATGATCAACAAGGAGATGAAAGGTCAACCCCATCAACAATCAAGGAAAAAGACTCCTCAAAGAAAATCTTTTACTCCTCCTATGAATAATGTTGAATGTTATGTATGTCATAATCTTGGACATGTTGCAGCTAGATGTGGAAGAAGAAGGGTTCAAGACCATCATGTAGAAAGATCATCTCATTCAAGGTACTTTAATGGATATTGTTTTTCTTGCAATATGTTTGGTCACAAAGCTGCTGATTGCTACAAGAGGAATATGAAACATGTAAGATGTTATGCATGTAACAAGCTTGGACATATAGCAAAGGAATGCAGGAACAAAGGATGGACATCACACCAAAAGGAGAAAACCTCATCACACTTGAAGATATGGAGGAAGAAGGAAGTACAGTCAGCACAATGTACTGAGACACAGCACAGCACAGACATATTAGACTCAGGGGGAGCTGAAAGTGTAAAACTTCAGTGTTCTGAATCGCATACGCAAGTTCCTTAAAGGGAAGTCGCGTACATACACGAGTTAGACACTGCAAAGTCGCGTATATGTCAGTCTGAGGAAAAGTAGTGGGGACAGGATCAGAAAAAGGATCTGATATGATTCAGTCTATTATTTATTGGTTACAGTCTGCTGAGGATGTGTGGAAATGTTTTGTTACTTGTATGATGTCTAGAAGTGTTTTGATCCTATCTTGAGGATGATGATGTTTTGATGCTTATTGCTGATATATGCATGATCAGATCTAACAGATGGCACTGGTTGAGGGGGAGCATATGCCTTTAGTAATTCATTGTTGGCATTATGGTTAATAATCCTTGGTGATGATTCTTATATGGCTAAATGATATATCTTGCTATGATATGATGTTGTGAGTTGTCTATGATAAACTCTCATATGATTCTTGAAGTTACATAGTAGATGTTCAGATCAGATTTATGGTTGATCCTTTGATGATGCTTACATGGTGATCTTCATAAAGAAAAGGAGAAGTACAAATCTTGAATACACATCTTCCTCACTTGATGATGAGTCACTCATATACTATTGCTGTCATATGCATAAAGATCATACAGTTATGATACAGGCACTCTTGTGGATAAGGATTGTTGCTATTGATGATATCAAGAAGTTTTGTCAAATGAGCTTGAGCTCAAGATACATAGTGCTGATACATGGATGACTACTCAAAGTTGCTTTGTTGGAGACATGGTGATGAGTTCTTATCTATATGATGATAGGTTGATACTTACATATGCTGATTGATGCAGATGTTCCCAAGTAATGATACTTGGATCATGTAGATCTTGACGTTGATGTAATAGCTATGGTGGTTTCACATGTAATGTGAATGACTTCATGATGATGTCTAAAAGGAGGAGTTGACATCTATGTTCAGACATACCTTGTTGCAGAACATTTACAGGTTGCTGATATGAAAATGGTTGTACGCGAGTTTCATAAGGCCTATCCGCGTATATACGCTTGTTTATGTGGATGCAGACGCGTATATGGAGTTTTGAAGGAAATCAACAGGGACAGATGTTGGTTGCAGAAAGTCTGATATGGGTCTGACAGAGATCATCTGGCACAAGCTCAGGGGAGCAGATAATCTTCCAATGATGCATTGTTGGCATTATCTTAAAGCTTTTGGTTCTAGTCCACATTTGTTGTTGGTTTCAGATGGAACAAGGCGAAAGGAGAACAGAAGGATCTCTTGGTTGCTGATCTGAATGGTGATTATCAGATGCTGCCAGTATCAGTTATTGGTGACATTCATAAGTCTTACTCTAGATATTTCGTCTCTATGTCATATATCTCTTTTGTGGTATCTCTTTGATGGTGTCAAGGTCATGTAACGGCCTATTTTGGTTTCCCCACTATGCCTGGGATGATTGATGCAATATGATTGGTTTTCATATGTAAATTTTTGATGTATCCCCACTTGGTTGGGTGGATAAGTCAATTTTTGTATATCCTCACTTAGTTGAGAGATGGATGTATGTATGAGTCTTTGGTGATAGGAAGGTCTTTTATGATGTATAGAGTCATGTTCTTCTTGAAGAACATCTTTTGCAGATCTTGCCTACAGTCAGGAAGAGCATGAACAGCACACTTCAGCGGTACAGAGATTCAGCATGTACTCAGAGGGAGCATGGACAGATTGGTACACCTTGGCATATACAAAGGGGGAGATTATTCAGAGATTTCAGCAGGTACTCAGGGGGAGTATGGACAGTGGAATGATTCAGCAAAGGAAGAAAATATCTTGGTCCACCCTTTGCCCTTGATGTCAAAGGGGGAGAGTGATTTGGTGTTGTTGCCATCAAGTCCAAAGGGGGAGATTGTTGGCATTATGATGCATGTGTTGTACTTGATGGCAACCCTCTCATAGAAGAATATCTCACTTATGTATAACTGGATGAATCTTCAGAAGAGATGTCAGATGTGACTGATGGAGGACAGCTCAAAGGAATCAAATAATAGTTCTAAGTGTAACAAGTTAGCTTTGCCATCAAGTCCAAAGGGGGAGATTGTTGGCATTATGAGACAAGTGTTGTCCTTGATGGCAAATCACACTGATGACAAATCATAGTGCAGAAGGATAGCAGCAAGGAATTGATGATCAGTCTACAAGTATGAAGAAAAATATATACACGCTGGTTCACTATATACCAAGTCGTGTATACAAGTAGGTTCACTATATACCAAGTCGCGTATACGCAGGTTCGCTATATACCAAGTCACGTGTACACGCTGGTTGGCTTTAGTAAAAGCACGTGTATGTGGAAAACTTATCTTTGGTCCACGGCGGTTATTCCTTGGAAGTTGTGCCTATGGTTTTGGACCTTGGTGTCTCGACGGACGTGTTGATCCCTAGTTTTGAAGTTGATGGTATTGGATTTCTATGGTTTTGGCCCTTGGTATTGAACAAGGCCTAAGGCTATATAAGGAGAAGGAAATCATTAGGCAAGCGTATCTGAAATGTCTTGAATATCTGATGAAGTATTAGATCCAGTATGCAGGTTATGGGTTGATGATGCATTGCTTGATCTGAGCTAAGGAGAGATCTCACCGGTTGATGGAGAACAAGATCTAAGGAGAGATCGGGATCAAATGGTTTGAAATGAACTATCTTTATGATGCTTATTCTAGATCTACATACTGACGCATGTATTGTTCTATAAGTGTTATGAGTATAACTGATGTCTGGTACAGCTGCAAGTTATGAGAAATTATTTTTAGATCTGTACGCGGGTTGTCTTTGGCAAAAGCGCGTATACACGCGGGTTTGATTCATCGAAGTAGCGTATACATTGTAAAGCTTGACATTTGAAGTTGCAGATGGGTCTGATGGTTATTACAGAGTTCTGTGTCTGCTCGGTGTTCTGGTGACGGTGTTGTTAACAGGGTTTCAGTGATTCAGAGTTTGATGATTGTTTTGAGCTTCAATGATAGTTATGGGTCCAGTATGAAAATTGGATGAAAAGTGGCCTTTCAGATTATGTGTTGTGCTTCAGTGTATCCAGTTTGAAAATTGATGAAACGTGGTACCTGGAGGAGAGAAGACTGTAGGCAAGCACCTACGTACTAGTATCTAAGCTAGTACAAAAGCTAAGGAAGATCTTTGGAGCATTGTAGCAGGTAGCAGCCTGTGTACTAGTAAATGGATCAGCTAGTACAAGAGCAAAGGGGGTTGTAGCTCCCGTACTGGTATAAGACTGCACCAGTACAAATATTGTAAAAGGATTTTCTTATTAAGAAGAAGATTGAGATGACTTGCAGCAGGTGGTTTTCACCCACATTGGGTTTCCACCTTATATCTTTGTGTTCATGTGTGTGGCTTTTGTGTGATGATCTGTTCTGTTATACTGCACCTGTTTACTGTTAATATGGTTAATAATGTTCAGATGCATTTACTGAAGATAAGCTAACTGAATCATAAGATCTCTGGATATACGCTAGTTGCATTAGACACAGTAGCGTGTACACGCGGGTTCACTTAACTGAAGTAGCGTATATGTTTCTGAGTATGAAATTGAAAAAGTTTTACTGATCTGATAATACTGATTCACCCCCCCGCCCCCCTCTCAGTATTATTTCCAACAGCTTAAACTTTCCAATGGATTAGACCAAAGTTTGCAGATTCTTCCCGTACACAGAAACAAGACTAAGACTTAGTTGAACACCTGAGATTTTATAACTTGAATGCCCTTCTCAAAGTTCATCTTTGAGGCACGAGTATGCAGTGGTCCTAACAGCGTATCTTTATCAACAGGGTCTCCCAATTTAACTTGCTTATATGCAACAGTCAACTGCTCAATAATGTGTTGGTATATCTTCTCGTGGAGTAACAGCCTTCGGCAACTGGTGCATTGTTGTCCAACAATACCAACTGCAGCAAACAAAACAGATCGCACAACCATTGCTAAGTCCGCATCTTCCATAACTATAATGGCATTGTTTCCACTAAGTTCAAGCAAACACTTCCCAAATCTTGCATTGACTGCCTTCTGAAAAATTTGTCCAACCTTCGTGCTTCCAGTAAAAGAGACTAATGGGATTCTTCCATCTTCAGCTATCGCCTGCCCAATCTCTGCACCACCACAGATGCAGGTGAAAATGGCCTTAAACTCGCCAGCATGCTCCTCTGGAACCTGTGCAATCTCTAGAAGCTGAACTCTGCCTTCATAAGAGATAATCGTACCACCTTTTACATCTGCAAGCATTTTGGGAGTGACCTCCATGCAGTATTCATTTTTATTTTTTAACAGATGATTCAAAATTTTGAGATCAACTATTGCTCCCAAGTTGTCTGAGTTAGCTATAAACACATACTCCTTACCATGTGAGAGTAGTTCATCAAGCTTCTCACTGTTCAAAAGAGAAGGGAAAACATCTCCGTGGCCAGGTGGAAAATTCATAATGGCATTCTCAATAAGATAAACCAGGTGGCACAGTTGATTTTCTTGAGACGTTGTATTCTGTTTTCCAGGCTTCATCAAAAGAACGGTTCTCCCATTTCCCAGAACTCTGCAGTCTTTTGATTGATGCCAGCAAGCAACTTTCCATTAAATACATGCAGATTGTAAACAGAACCCTTTGTCTCTTTCTCAGCAACAACTGCAAACATGTGCCAGTACCAAGACACCTAACGACCTAAAACACAGTGGATTCTGATAAATATGACAGCTGGGTGAGATTTGTTATGGATCAGCACGAAATCACCTAGACTAGGTTTCTGCGCTACGAAATCACCTAAACCAGGTTTCTGCGCTACGAAATCACCTAGACAATTTTGTAGTGCATATGAACTTTGAAATGAGCTTCAACATATGATATTCATGTGAGATATGAGACCAATGATATACTAAAACAGAAAATTGACCCCAATTGACATACTAACAGGACTCTTAACAAGACTCTAAAACAAGATAAAATGACTAGACCCAACACTGACACCAACCCTTTGACAAATTAAAAAATTGATGTTCAGAATTTAAAATATTTTTTTTTTGAGTGATAACACCTTAGTTGGGGGGAGGTATCGTATTTAATCGCAATGATGTCATGTCATCATTGTTATTAAACCTCGTGTCAACTCGTACATCCCACGATTATTATCATTGTAATCTGTATCAATCCATAACCCCCACCAAACCCTGCACACTTATGCACGCACATTGAAACTTGAATCATGTACGACGAAATTAATTTGCAATCTTTTCCAACGCGTTGGATTAATTACCATCATTATCACGAATTTATCATCAGTCTTCCCGTAATCCTTGTCCGAGTTTCCTTGTTACTGCATTCCATGTTATCCCTATCACTACAAACTTTACCAACTAACAAACCCCCCTCAATGGTTTGCTACTACTCCGAGTGCTTCTACATAGAAATTGATAGAATGGGTGGCCAAGCTGTTAGGAATGAGCTGGAAGACACAGTATAGGTTTGGCGTCACCCGGATGTATGGCATATTTTCCAGGATTTTGGATGGCACACCTACTTTGAGAGGTTGCATGGGTTCGATGAAGTCATAACAGTCGAGTTCACATTGAATTTGGAAGGGAATTATTCTAAAGTCCACTAGATGGGCATTCCTGTAACAAAAGAGATTATCTTAATTTTTAGCAGATTTTCGCAAGGAGGGAAAAAATGGTTTGCCCAGAAAACTCCCTTGCCAAAATTTTTGGAATTGTTCTTGCAGGTAGGAAAAATCGTGGTTCATAAGGGGAGAGGATATGACCAAAAATCATTGACGCATCCTTGGGCCGAGGTTGCATACTTCGTCATGCGATACGTTACCTATGAAGTTTGTCTTTCTACTCTATTTAAATATCATTTTAAGCTTCTAGCATGTCTTCTGTTCCATCAATTTCATTCTCTAGCTATTCCATTTTTACTGTGGAACAATATTCAATTAATGGCATGGTCTGCGCGTTGGGCATGCCAAGTATTGGCAGTCCTCACAAACCATGGACTTGTCAAGTTGTTGGTGGTGCATGCCCTATTACACACCCCTGTAACCTGCCACAATTAGTTGAACTAGCATAAGAGGAGCTTGCGAATATGATGCCAGCAAGGGTTGAGGAAGAATTGTTGGAAGAGGAAGGATCCGCAGTTGATGTTTCTCCATAAGAACCAATGTCAACTGTCGAACAATTGGGGTAAATGGGGGAACAGGCGACAAAAGAAGAAAAGGAAGGAAGGGAGGAAGAAATGAAAGAACAGCTAGCCGATACGGGGGATAGAGATGGAATTGGAGAAACTGAGACAGAAGGAGTTGAAATAATTGAAATTGAGGAGGTTGCTCCTCATTCTCCACTCCCCCCTTCCCTGCCAAAAGGGGCAAGGAAATTCCACTCTCCTACCTGCACAATAAGTGAAAGAATCTCTCCTCCGGTATTAAATTTTATAGGAGCACTTGCAGGAGAAAGAAATATTGTTGACACTGATCCACAAGAACCAGTGTCAATTGTTGAGCCAATGGGAGAGGAAGATACCATTGACACTGTTACACAAGAACCAGTGTCGATTGGTGAGAAAACTAAAGAAATTATTGTTGAGATTTTTACACAAGAACCAGTGTTAACTGATGAGCAGATTGAAGAAATTATTGTCAAAACTATTACATAAGAAACAATGTCGACTGGCGAGAAAATTGAAGAAAGGGGAATTGTTGACACCATTCCACGAGAACCAGTGTCAACCCTCGAGCAGTTGGAAAGAGACATGGATGTTGGCACTGACCTGCAAGGGTCAGAATGGATTCCTGAACAAGTGGAAGGAGAAAACAAGGCAACAGAATAGCCACAGGAAGAAAATTTCGATGATACTACCCTTCAGGAACCTGCAGTGGCTCCTAAGCCATTTGGAGGAAATGTGGAGGTATCTTGAACTGTAGAAGAAGGCACTGAATCTGCTCCTCAAGTTTTTGAATAAGTGGGAGAAATAAGGGTGAAATAGGAACCGACTGATGAGTTCGTTGATGTCAATCTACCAAACCCAACGCTGGCTTTGAGACAAATGAAGGAGGTCATAATTAAATAGGAATTCTTTGAAAAATGTGCAAAAAGGAAGGCCCCTATCCAGGACTGGTACTGGTCACTATTTAGGGAGAACATGCAATTGAAAATGGAAATTACTAAGTTGAAGAGACAAGTATTATGCTTGCAGAGATAAGTGAGAAGGCAAAAGAGGAACATCAGTCAAGCTATCGTGACTCCCGGAGCTGAAGCAACTTCGACAGTAGTATAGACTGAAGAAAGGTCGACGATCTCAGTAGCTGCACAGACTGAGTCATTTTTGCATTTGATTAAGTCTCGGGAGTTTCTGTTGACCGCAGAAATTCAAAAATGGAGAACCACTTCTTCTCATGTTCAACATGGATCTATCTCTTTGGAAGATTACCACAAAAAAGTGAAAGGAATTTGGGAACAAGCAGCAAAAGTGGTGGCTGATCATGTCACCCAGATAGAAAAATCTAAGAAGAAACAAGAAAAACAATAGAAAAAGATTGAAGAATTAAGGGGAAAGTTCAGCTACTTAAGGATGACAAGGATGAAATTTTCACCCTAACGCAATAGGTAATGGAGTGTCGACCTCCTGCTAATTGCTATGCTTTGTTTCTTCACGAGAAATATATGTTTCTGTGTCTAGAAAGTACGCACTAAGAAATTAGCCACAATGTAGAAGACCCTATGCAGTTCCTGCGGATCCTGATAGCTCACAATCTACTAAACCAAAACTTGATGTGCGAACTTTATATGCATAATTACATCCTAGAGAATGATCAATTGTTCAATCCAATACCGTATGTGGGAGACATTCCCTGAGATAATTTACTTCCTTCATGATTAATCAGGTTAAATGGAAGAAAGCCTTCGAGACATTTGAAGAGAATCAAGCAAATCGACCACTTGTAATCATAATGGAACATTGTCAATCAATGGATATTTATAACATAAATCAAACATTTCTACAACTGGAAGGATGAAAGGACCAGATGTTGACAACACAAAAATGGTGTGTTGACATGTGCATGAGGTAGATCCTTACTTGTCAGGAGGAAGCCCATGACACCTGTCAGAAATGATGGATGTTGTCATCATCAACAGTGCGGGTGCGTGAACCTTTTGGGGCCCCTAATTTTTCTCAAGCTTTGGAGCAAATCCCATGATATATCATGTGCATCTGACACTTTGGGACCCGGTGGACAGGTTTGAGATTTAAGTTTCCCATTATTTGGCTACCTTCTGAGTAGTACACACCAGCCTATGTGACAACATAAGACTGGTGGAAGGATGTCATTTATACCGGTGGTTTCAAAATTCCCGGGATGGATATGGATGCAAGATACGACCTTGCACAGCTTCATGCCAACCATAGTGGTTCCAACCCAAACCTGCGCAGAAAGTGAGATGCATGAGAACATGTAGAAAATCTAGTTGGGGGTTGATGTTGGTTGCTAAATTTTCCTACTTTTTATCCACCTTTTTATACCTTTCCTTCACCTATTTCATGTATTTGTGAGGTTAATTTGTATCTCAAGCAACGAAGTTATATCTATTTATCATGTCTTTGTGAAATATTAATCGATGAAGCATAGTCCTAGGGGAGGGTTGCTTATGCGACTTTCTAACTCATGTTTCTTTGCAGATTCGAAAGGATGATGATTAGCAAGATACAATTCAGTGTATGGTTATTGATGAGTTGGCAACGCTAATCTCAGGATGCTAGCTGTAACGATTCTCAACTGATGAGAGCCTGTTGGACCAATGCATTTGCTATATTTGTATTTTGTTTCCGCCTCAAACTATTGTTGTGTATTTGTAGGCAAACAACTGTCATAATCTATGGGAAATAGTTGATACTATTCTTGTCATATTGAAATGTATAAGTAAGGTTACATAGGTAGAAAATATAGCTAAGGAGCTAGAGGGAGAGAGACACAAGAGTTCTGAATGTAACAACAAATTTCTGTATTTTCCTTTTGATTAATGCAATCTTGATCTTCTGAAGTATTAACTAGTCTTTGATCTTTTTCCCCAACCATTATCAGAGAGTTGGGCCCACTCTCCTGATCATGTGTCATTGGATGAGTGGTGTGTGTAGATTTATTTCTGTTATGATTATTTCTTTATCGCTTTAATGGGTCATTAATTTTGTGTTGTTGTGAATGTTAATTTACTGTTACTCTAATTGATGTCACTGTTATTGCTTATTGTTACACATTTTTATATTGTTGATTGAATGCTCAATGCTGGGTAGGGAAACCGTGGCCTGCATAGACTTTGCACAATAGCCTTGAAACAATCAGACAAGCCCCGGGTTGACAATTAATGTGGAAAAGGGTGAATTCTATAGTTCATATATGAACACCAACACAACTCTCCAACAAATTTAACTTGGGATTTGTCAAGTTGAATGATTTTCATGTTTGTCTTTTCCAATTCAACATTAAGCTTCTTGCAAACTGATAAAGACATGATGTTGGTGGAAGCATCATAATCAACAATATAGTTATGCACATTATAATTAAAGATCTCAAAAGTAAATAGGAAATGAGGATTTGAAGACCAAGAATTAGCATTTGCAACATTGACAATGGATTCAAGATTTATCGATGATTTAGACTGACCAACAGATGTATCCATGGAAGAAATAATATCTTTACTAGTGAAAGACATGGGAGCAAAGGTATTGATGTTCAATTCCCTCTTCCTGGGAAACTTGGCTAATTCATAGAGTGATATATTTCCCCGAGTCTTCTTCATATCTTCAATAATGTTGTATCCAATATCATAAGATCCAATATCCTCCTTAGATGGTTGAATAGAATTAGTTGGTTGAGAAGGCTTGATAACAACTTCAAGACAACAACTTTGAGAGTGTTATAATTACTTCTAGTGTTTTCTGACATATTATTCCAGGAATACCCGATTGAAAATTTAGAAATTAAAGGTTGGGCAAGGTTATTCAAGGGGAAAATCCTTCTTAATAATGTATTTTTCTTGTCTTCTAAGCTGGTTTCAACTACCAGTCCATTACTCCTAAAATTATAAGTCTTTGGAGGTTTAGGAGGAGTTTCCCCAACTAGGGCTTCTTGAATAGACTGAACCTCACCATCTCTAAAAACTTCAAATGTTATCACAAATGAATTAAAATTATTCATAAGAAGAGGCTTCTTATTCTTCATATCCTGCTTACTCGTCTTCACCTCTAGTTATCTGATCATCAAGCACTTTATTCACCATAAAGTTCATATTATGTACCCATTATGGGCACATCTTCTCTGAATAAGAATCTTGGTGGATAGTGCAGCAATTTTCCCGTACATCTAGCTATGATGGTTTATTTATGGAAGATAAGGCGACCTTTCACCTTCCATGACATTTCATCTACCTTTAATGACTTTTCACTTTTCATATGACTCTTTCTATTATAGGGCTAATGTGTTCTCAAAAAAATACAATTTACATTAATATTAAGAAAATAAAACATTTCCAATCAACCAATCTTGTAATACAGAGATATGGAACATTAATTTGTAACTCTAAGACCAAGTATGCTTTCCATAGCTTGTACTCCACATCAAGAATTAGGACCTTGTGTTGCAACTCATCCACATGCATTTGTATGCACTCTAGTTGTTGGCTTAGGGGGTCTTGACCTAGGTTCAGAGTTAGTTGCGCCAACCAACAAAGCCCTACACTATGCATGTTTAGGGTTTCTAGAATATCTTCCATGATCGCTCTAAGAAGGACTAACTTGAGTGATTCAGGATCAAGGGTGCATTTAGCCCTTTTGTAATTGAGCTAGGATCTTTCCTCATAATCTTCCAAGGATTCATCCTGTCCCAAGGTCATTCTAAAGATTTCCTCTTTGGTGTCCTTGGACCTACAGTAGTCCCTATACTTTTCATTGAAGGATTGCTGCATTTCAGCCCAGGTAGTGATGTTTTCCCTAGGTAAACCCATGAACCAGCACAAGGTTGCATCCTTAAGGGTGGATGGGAATAACTTCAACTTCTAGTCATTAGACGTATAATCATAAGTTCTGCAGATGAAAACAAACTCAAACAAAAAGATATCAGGGTATTTTGAGGTTAATCCATGGAAGTGACGAAGGGAAGAGGGGCTTATGTTTTTCATCCTTACAACTCCATTAGTCTCTCTAATGGGAAAATCACACTCATTTCTGTTTTCAGTACCATTTTTTTTTTAACCCATGGTGTAAGTGTGTGGAATGGTTTCTTCTTCTTCTTCCCCAATAGGCACTTCAAATATCTCTGGTTGTTCACCTAATGGGTCCTCTAGTTCCCCTGTAGTCAAAGATGGAAGTTGACAGTCGCTGAAGAAGAGAGAAGGTTGAATTTTTTATGGTGTGGGGGTATTTAGCAAGAATTTCCCTAAATTGTCTCTACTCCTATGAGACATGAAAGTAATTTTTTTCCTTTTATGTGTTTTTTCATAATTAATTGCAAAACATAAAGGAAAGCAGAATAACATCTAGCTACTGAATGCAAATTAGAAAGAAAAGCAGAAATTACATCTACCTAGACACCTCCCCGACAATGGCGCCAAAAAGTGATGAGCCTCAGTATTGCAGTAAGGATTCTGTAACTCCTAGGGCTACCAACTTTACTTTATCAACCTGGGGTTTCGTACAAACTTGGAGGTGACAGTGCTATATACACAACAGATGCAACATTCTACTCATGTCACTTCTCAACTGGGGTGCTAGACCACTAGGGTTCCAGACCAGTCTTCTATTGACTAGAAGGAGTTTGACTACTGACAGTGAATGTAAATCTAGTTCTAATGCAAGAAATTAAATGCTTACCTATTTAGGAAATGAAAGTTACTGAATGGTAAATGCTATGAAATGCCAAAAATCATCTAGCTAGGAAATGACACAAATTACATACATCAAAGAACTATGTTAACCTTGCAATTTATCCTCTAGCTATTAGGAATGCTTGGAAATAGAAAGTTGTTCTATCATTCTAGGATTCATACATACATGCACTAACTATCTCATTTTACATTTGTAGAAAAAGAATCTTTTAATTGCTAAATTCGGAAATGTAAATGTTATGTTATTATGTCTGATCTTGCAGAGGGAGAAGGCATGGGAGATCTGATCTTAGGTGGCACTGATAGGCATGGAATCCAATATGAGGGCCTAACCTTCTCTTATACTACCATCTTTGGTCAAAACAGGGTCAAAAAGGATGCTACAGGAGATCCTATAGCTACTACAGGATGTCCTGGTTTGCTACATGAAGTTAGCTGAAGGGCTTAAGGGGGGAAAGAAAAGTGAGATGAGGTGTTGGAGAGATGTATGATGGTGATATAAGATGTAGGGAAGGTGCACATTACCCAAGACTAAGCCCAACACTCCAAGGAGGTTGGATTTACGTAAGGTGACTTGCTCACAGTGGTTACAAAACAGAGGTTCGGACTATGGGCTGGTGTTCCTTGGTAGAAGGTGGAGAGGACCTAGGTGAATCTGGTTGGATGAGTTCCTCCATGCAGATCAATAATCCTTGCAACAAAACTTGTTTTTCTTTTCATTTATGCATCACTACATGTCAACATGGAAAAAAGAGGAATTGAAGTTGAGAAAGTTGATCTATCTATTGTTAAGGACTAGATCTATGAAATGGAATGCCTTTTAAGATACATAAAATTTAAGGAAACAAGATAACAACGACAGGTGCTTCCAAGAAATCATAATCAATGATCTAGCTAAGAATTAACCCTAAGTTATGCAATTACCAAAAGACAAACTCTATTTTTGGGGCTGTGAGAGTGGGGCCCTCTAATCATGATCCCATGAGGGAGATGAGATAGAGGCCACTATCACAATATTTTTTGAAGTACTTTCCTTCACTACTGCACCACTAATCTACCTCTTCAAACTAATGGAAAATAGGTTAAGCAATAATTCAAATACTTGTTAAGCTAAACAAAACATAAATAAACTTCAGCAGCTAACTATCATTTTAATCTAAGAATACAAATACAAAAAGAGGAACTTATGTTGCTAAGGTTGGGCCCTAACCCAAGAGCTTCAGCCCTCTGAGTCAACTTAGTGTTGGATCAAGGTAGAATTTCTCATTATCATCAAAATGTCAAATACAAAATAACAATAATAATCACAATGTTTTTGCTCAAAATGACCTCTTGGCTACAACAAAAAATAGAATCTGAATGAGTCCCTTGACTCTTTTATTTATACAAAACTAGAGCTCCCAACAGCTCTCTAGAAAATAGGGAGACTTGGCTCCCTAACTCGAGAATGACTCTTTCTTAACTATCACTGGCTTGGTTGCCAATGGACTTGACTTGCTTGGCTGCTAGTAACTCTGAGTTGATGAGATATGGTGGAGGAATCTTCGAATGATTTGAGGAGTTAAGGAGGGAGACCAATCTCCTAAAATCTCTCTTGCTTTCCCACTTTGAGTTCTTGCACTTAAGTCAACCCAAAACCGCTCCAATTCCTACATTTAATACATATTAGGCCACATGACATAGTAACTCACCATCACCCTTCTCACTAAGGAAAATATAACAAAATATGTAAAAAAATGTGTGAAAAGTCAATTTTAATAAGCTGCAAAGTGGCATTGTGACCCATATAGTTTACCTATTGATGAGCCTCATCACTCATCTTTAAAGTGCCTCGCTATTGAGAGGTCAATTGTATTTAAATTGACTTTATAGGAATATATGCATCATCAAATCTATTTTCATGTGCACATTAATTGAGTTGAAGCTCGTAGTTGACCTAGGACCTTAGTTGTTTTAGCCTATATGATCTTCAAAATTCTATCTTCTCGCAAATTTGAAATAAAAATGTCCAAAAAAGTAATTTCTAGGATAAATACAAGAGGTCATATTTACATTTGTTCAACTACCAACCCACCATTTTTAGAAACAAAGGAGGGGAACATGAGAAATAGGAGGAGAAAAGAGAGGGTCGATATAGTTTTGATTTTTCTACTATGTTATCTCTATGTTCATTATTAGTGAATTTTTGTTAGCAATTATAAGCAAGCTACAATCTAAGGTCCAACATTAGGGTGAAAGAAAAGGTGCTTCCCTCGACATTTAATTTTTTGTGTATTTTCTTCATATATGTATTTCTTTGGAATGTCTCAATGACTACCACGTCTATAATCGTAGAAACCCTTTAGACATCTAAGTGTGGAGCCAGTAAAGGCTTTGAAGATCTAGTGTTTCATACAAACTAAATTTAAATTTCAACAACATACCATCTTCAAAAAATCATGCTGATATGAAGCCAAGGTAATTGGTAAATGATTTGGGTTAACTTTGGTTGTACATAAATGTCTATCAATGAATAAATCCTTCTTAGAGCATACCTAAAGTTGTCTTTCCCTATGAATATTATTTTTCTTTCCCATCCACTTTTATTAGTTTACAAGCATGTTTCGGTATTCTTTTTGCATGTTCATTATTGTACATATTCAAGACTTATTTACTAATTATGATTAATTTCCATATACTTATAGTTCATGGGTTTATGAATATATTCACAAATTTAATTATTCATTTTAAACTTTGGTTTGCTTCTACACATAGAATCTATTTTCGCATCTTATTTTATATTCAAACTATCGTTATGTATTTTCCATCTTATTTTCTTAAAAAGAAATTAGAACTTATTTTAATTAATTGATAATTATTATGATATTTCATGCATTTCTAGTTCATTTATGTGCTAAAATTTCAAGGTTAGGATAGTAATTTAATTAAACAATGCAAGGCAAATAATTATTGATTTAATGTACACAATACAATTTATACACACACAAAACTATATGATTAGTACCCTTCAAGGGAAGGACTTTGTTGACCTATCTAATTAATTAATCTAACCACGTAGTTACTAAGTTTAGGGATTAAAATTTAACCTAGGTTTCCATGTTTGTTTTTACACTTGAGGGCCCTTCAAGGGTGTTTTCAATGTTGTTATTGATTCTCATTTTGAGCACTTCCCCCTAATTCAAAGATGGTATCCAATATAAAGCACGTAATGTAGACTTGGTGCACTTGACCCCAAAGCATGTAATGTAGACTTGGTGCACCTGACCCCAAGCTAATCAAACTAATGGCTTGCAAAAAATTCTAGATTAATGAAAACATATTAGAAAAATGTAACCAATTGATTTGGTTAATGCTTAAGGATTGGGATCATCTTGTTGACTTAAACTAATTCAAAATAAATATATCACCTTAAAAAATAATATAAAATTATTATCTACACATTGACTTAAACTTCATATACATTGACTTAAACTTCACATCTTTATTTAGACTATAACGTTACTTTGCCATGCTTTGAACATAGTGGTAATAAATTACTTATTGCATTCAAATTAATAAATCAACTAAAACATTAAATGATAATGTTTCAAATAAAAAATTGTATAATTCCCATCATTTATAAATTGTGCACCCATAGTGTCACCTCCACTTCCACCCACATTCAATAAAATACATGGTTTCAACTCACATTGCCACTAATAGTTATAATTGGGGATTGAGAGTGAAACTTCACATTTTATTATGAGTGAGGTTGGGGGCTAAACCTATGCATTGTCATGGATGATGGTGGGCAAAAAAATTATGTATTTGATTGTGGGTGGACTCTAAGTGGTGAAATTGTGTATTTCTTTATGGTTAGGGGTGGGAAGTGAAATTGTGCACTTTTGTTCACTATGGGTGGGGGGTAAAGTTGTACTTTTTAGTGGTGAAACAAATGCACAGTTTTATCCCCAACCCCCACCACTGTGAAATGCATAATTTTTCCCTTCACCCCCATACACAATAAAATGTACAATTTCACCCTCCACACCACCCATAGTTTCAAATGTACAATTTCCTGCACTATCTCCACAACCACCCATAGTTTCAAATGTACATTTTCCCGCACTATCTCCACTTATAGTTTCACTCCCACCCCATGTTCATCTTATGTAATTATGTACTATGGTGGATGGGGGTAATAGAATTATGCATTTTAATATGAATGGTTTCAAATGCACAATATCACCACACATCCACATTCTCACCAGATTTGATTATATAAGGTGGGGAATAAAAACTTGTATTTCAAAATGCACAATTTCATGTATCATTGCCAACCCATTTAATAGGGTGAAGGTGAAAATATATATTTTAAAATGTAGAGTTTTAATTCCAACCTTTAACTCTCCACCCAAAGCTCATCATTTTTAATTATATATTCATAAAATCATTCTTAAATATTATCTAATTTCTAATTAAATATATAAAATACCACCCTTAATTTATAATAATGTATATTTTTTTAACAATAATTATATCTAAATTTATTATTATATAAGCTCTCTATTTATATTTATATTTAAATAAAATTTAAATATTTTTTATTAACATTTATAATTATTTAGAACAAATTTTATAATTGATTAAAAATAATAAATTATAAAAATGTAAATCAATAAACAAAAAAAGGAAAATTAATATTTGATCATTTAAAAATTAAAATTTATATTTTGGTGTTGTTATTATGAAATGCAATATAGACTCTATATCATATAATAAAGGTTTTATAAGGTTTTTAAATAATAATGAAAAAATAAATACTATAATTATAATTTTTAATATTTATAGAAAAAAGTTATATTTATGTTTTAAGATGTTTCATATTTATAAAATTATTAGTGTTTTTAGAATTGTAAAGGTATTTTGAAGAAATAAAAGATTTAGGAAGGTCATCTTGGAAAACTAAATCACAAAAAAATAGTGAATTTTAATTAAAATAAATAATATTTGGTGATATTTCACAACTTATAGTAAACAAGCGCTGAGATGGATCAAATCTCTCGAGATGTAAACCTATTTTTTTAGTGCAAAACTTGAGGAAATGTTTTCACCTCGAGAGATTTGATCCCTCTCGGTGCTTGATAGATCTGGTGTTAAGATGGATCTAGGCTGGTTTCAGTCGTGTGCGATCATACAAAATTTGTTGAACATCTAATTATTTTGATCATTTTAAATATGCTAAATATGTCTAAGATTAATTTGGTCAATTTAATTTAAAATTTTCTTAGTTACCTCAGTTTGTTGAGATGAGAGAGACTGTTAGTAACTTGAATGATGAAAAATGATGAAATACAAAATTTGAGTGCAAAGTGTCAATGTAGCAATTTGATACATAGAAAATGTGAATACTAAGAATATAGTCAATTACAAACAATCTACATTGCAATCAATCTCAAACTATTTTCTTCCACTGTTCCTATTGTCACACCTATTAGTTTTTCCATTTTATCATATTGATCATATGAAAAGAGCAATTGGAATCATAGACTATTCAAATATTTAACTCAAGCTACTGTAGTAAACAACATACCTTGTCTTTGTTCCTCTCTGATATTAATAGTAGTTTTCTCGAAATTCAATCATTGTGACTTATGGAGTGTTAAACCCAAAATAATTTTCAATGGTAGTTATTTTCTATTACCGCGTTTCAATGCAAAGTAATTAACAATGTTGAATGATAGAAAATGGGAATAATAAGAAAGTACCCAATTATAAATAGTTTATAGTTTCAATAAGAAAACATTTGGGGTAAGCAAACATTTTATTTAGGATGAAAATTTAAGTATTGTATTTATGGCTGAATAATTTTTATGTGATTACACTAAGAGAGAGTGTGTATGTTTTGGGGGTGAGAAGGAGAGACAAGGGGAGATAGAGATATAGATGGGAGGGGGAGAGGGAAGAAGAGAGAGGCAAAGGCAGGGAGGGAGGAAGAGATATAGATATGGAGAGAGAAATGTTAGAGAGAGAGAGAGAAGGGGAAGAGAGAGAGGGAGGGGAATGGAAGGGAGGCAGAGATATATCCCATAAATATGGAGAGAGAGTGTGTATGTTTAGGGGTTGAGTTAGAGAGATAAAGGAGAGACAATGGTAGATAGAAATATAGATGGAGGAGGTAGAGATGTGCTTACACTGAAACCAATCCACACTATTAATCTAATTAATTTGAAATTAATGTACATCATACATCATGTTGCATCAAATCATAAATTAACATCTACACTAAACTCAATGCAGCTAGTGCAGTCAATCAAATAGGATTAGAAATCAACATCTATACTGAAATCAATGCATCTAGTGCAAGGAATCAAATAGGATTAGAAATCAATATCTACGCTGAAACTAATGCATCTAATGCAAGCAATCAAATATGAGTAGAAATCAACATCTACACTAAAATCAATGCATCTAGTGTAAGGTATTAAATATAATTAGAAATCGACATCTAAATTGAAATCAATGCATCTAGTGCAAGCGATAAAATAGGATTAGAAATAAATATCTACACTAAAACAAATGCATCCTGTGCAAGCAATCAAATAGGAGTAGAAATCAACATTGACATTGAAATCAATGCATCTAGTGTGAGGTATTAAATAGAATTATAAATCGACATCTACACTGAAATCAATGCGTATAGTGCATGTGATCAAATAGGATTAGAAATCAACCACCACATTGAAAATCTTAAATATTCATGACTTTCTAAATCTAACTTCTATGTCTGTATTTTTCTCTATGAGACTCTTTCTTCTTCCCTCTCTCTCCACCTTCCATTATGCATCTACCTCCCTCGTGATCTCCTTCTCTCTCTTCCCCTCCCTCTCCCTTGTCTCATTCTATCTACCTCTCCCTATCTTTCTCTATATTTCTCTTCTTTCCTCTCTCCCACTGCTATCTATATTTATACCTCCCTCCATATCTCTTAATTTGTCTCTATCTCAACCCCCTAAACATATGGCACTCTCTCTCTCTCCCCATATCTATCTATCTATATATATAACTCTCCCTCTTCCTTTCCCTCTCTATCTCTTCCCCTTACCCCTCTCTCTCTCTCTCTCTCTCTCTCTCTCTCTCTCTTTACCCGCTCCCCCGCCCCATCTATATCTATATCTCCCCTTGTCTCTCCTTCTCACCCACAAAACATACACACTCTCTCTCCATCTCTATTTCCCTCCCTCTTCATCTCCCTCTCCCCCTCATATTTATTAATGTAACGTTACATTACGTGACAACATCTCCCTCATATTTTTTAAATATTTTTTTAATGTAACGTTACGTTACGTGACAACATCTCCCTCATAATTTTTTAATATTTTTAATGTAACGTTACGTTAGGTGACAACATCTCCCTCATATACTAGGTTGTAGAGCGCCTCTTGGCGCAATTACTAAATATTATTTCAAATAAAAATAAAAAATTATTTCACCAACTATAATAAATTAGTAAACATTAATTAAAATAAAACAAATATCCCCCACTATAATAAATAAGTGAATACTAATTAAAATAAAATTAATATTCCACCAACTCAACTGTAATGATTGCAACGATCCATCCTCGATGCAGATAAATAGTGGTCATGAACTTCCATTTCAGATGTTATGTTAAGTGTCTCTTATAACCACATCTACATTTTCAAAATTATGTAGTCTTTCTAACCCTTCGACTTATTCTTCTGCAAAGGACATAATTTTGTATCAAAAGACTTTAAAATTGATGTTTGCTTTATCGTGGAACATGGGGAACTTTCTAAATGAGAAAATAAAGATATGCTGAATTTTTTTAATCTCAGAAATGCTATATCTTCTGCAAACTCTTTTGAGAATTCAATGAACTTATTATTTTAACAGAGTTTTATCATTCTCAAATGAGGAATACATGGTTGATGTAGAAGAGCACATAAACTCAAATAACAAATGTAATATTGCATGTAGATATAGATTCTTAGCATAAAATATCAAATGTTAGTAAATCACCCTTCACTTTTGCCAAATAAATTTAATTAAATTAAATAACCGCTAAGCCAGAACTTTTAAACAAAGACTCTGAGTTCCAAATAAATTATCGTGAGACATGATGATTGTTGAGTGATAAAAATGTGTCTTTTTAACTCCTAATTATCTTCACATTAATTGTCAACCCAGGGATGACTTTTTATTTCAAGAGTGTATCAGTCTGAGGCGGTTATTTACTCAAGAGTAATGTTTTGCAAGAGCAAAGCGAATTTGGCTTTGCAGCTGAGATTTGGAAAATGGCCACACAGTAAATTTGAGAGAATCGTTCTCAAAGAACCCTGTGTTTCTCTCAATACAAGTCGAATTTGGGCAAACCATTATTTAATAAAGTTAATTTGGTCCGTTCTGGACAAAATCCATGTTCTGGATTTTCCAGATTCTTCTTCATTTGCTCATAATATCAACCGCAAAATTGTCACTTTTTATTGCCGTGCGTTTCTGAGTTGGAATATTTAAATTATCTTAGAGGCTAAAAATGGTGAATAATGTTACAACCAAATTATTAATAAACCATCATTTATAAAATCATGCATCATCATCAATTTATTGAAAATAAAGGAGAAGAAATAATATTCATCCATAAGAATATAAAACATTATAAAATGGATTTATATAATAAATTATAATAAATGACATGATAAAGAAGAGTAAAAATGGATGAAATAAGTGTTAAAAAGTGGTTGTATTCACGGCACAACATACCCCCACACTGAATATATTGCATGTCCTCATGCAACAAAAACTGAATATATTGCATGTCCTCATGCAACCCAAAGACAAAACTCATGTGCTAACCAAGCAATAAAAAAATTGTTCATCCCAGCTCATGAAGTGGATAGAACAAATGAATTCTTCCTTAATTAATGAATATTCAATTTTAGCAATGTTGATGAAGGCATAACAATTTTTACATTGACGTTCAAGTTATGTGTATATGAAGTTGCAGCAAAATGTGATATAAGTAACAACAAACTTTATTAACCATTTTCTCAAAAACTACAAACCAGATTTTGTTGAAATTTTGCAAGTAAATTTATAATATATGAAAGCCTCTATGATCCAAAAATCAAATCGTTTTGATGCACGAATCATGAGATATAAACAAAATGGTTGTATATGACAGTGCATGATTTCCGAAATTTTATGAACCAATTTAACTTGAAATTATCTGGGTTTGTGTATTTTAATGATACGTCTGTGTTTTTCAGAGATCATAAAAATTGAGTTCATAGTTTTAAAGATATTATGGAAATCAATTTCTACACTGTATAAAAATGAAATCATATGCCTTAAATGAGGAAGAAAGTAGAAAACATCCATCATGCGTAGCAATTCCTCCCCCTCTATGAAGAATTAGCATGCCTTCATGCAATGCTAGAAAACAAGTTGAGGTAGTCGCTACCATTTGTTGAATTCTATGCTTGGTGTAAAACAACATGAAATAAGGGAGATGTTGAGAATGAATAAGAATAGCAATGGATTTTAAAGAATATTAATGCCATGGTCATAAGAAATAAATGAATGAAAGAAACACTCCCCCAAACTGAAAGATGATAGGCCGCTGAAAAATGGGAAATGGTAAAGATGTGGAATGAAGAATGATAAATAATGCTCAAAATGGATTTTCATGAAATTCTCCTAAATTCATAATAAATCAAAAAATTATGCTATTTTACCTCAAGTTTTACCTCCAAAAGAAAAATGTGGAATGACATATATGTACTAGCAGTTGTTGAAGCTGATGTAGGCAGAGTTGGTGCTGAAAGTGATGCAAAAGGTGGAATCCAGGAAAGCACATCATGTCTGAACAAGTGTTCACGTTCATGAGCCTCTTCTGTTAGTTGCAATAGTGTGGTCGTGTTGCGAATAGAGTTCCCCCCCATACTTGTTGTTCTCCTGTAAAGAAATCACTATTTTGCGTACAATGTTCTTGAATCCATAGTGTTAGTTTTGAATAGCAACAGATAAGATGCATGCAAAAATTTCAATCAGAAAAACTTTTGTATACATGCAATACTAATATTTTGTCAAATCAACAAGTTATGGCAGAGTGCAGTAATCATATTTCATGCTATCCCATAATGCATACATTCCCCCCTCCAATTGGAAAATGGATTACATGACCATAAATCATATGAAGGGCAATGCAAGGAAATGAACAATACAGCAGGAAATGAAGTAGAGTACACATATCAATGATAGGACAGCAAGAGGTATGGTTATAATGAGAGCAGAGTGTGTAAAGATAGTTATGAATAAGAGATAGGATGCTTTGGATTGATGATAAGTTATGAAAAAAAGAAAGGACAACAATATGCCAAAAAGATGCTTTGCTGACAGTATTCTAGCTGAAAAATGATGTGATTGATCAGAAAATAATTTATCATGCGTAAAGGTTCAAAACAGGGAAAAAAAATTAAGGAAATAACTTCTCTGATAAAAAAAGAAAATAAGAAAAAGGGTATTATAGTAATAATTAACGATAAGATAACTTCAATACCATAAGCAGAGCCTCTACTGCCAGCAGGCGTCCATAGCCTCAGCAGGGCTGCTTTTTAACCCATATGAGCCAAGATCCTCAATTTATAAATGGAGAGTTCCAGTGCTGTTCTACAGAAGAGATCAATGTGCTAGCGTGGTAACCAGATAATCAAACTTCCATTCACTGGGATGTAGCAAAAGTGATTAGGCCGGCTCATGATGAGACCCCCTATTCCAAGGATAATTTGGCTATCCAATGGATCATAACCCTAGTGTGGTGGCCATAATGGGAATGTCACTTTGTTACAACCTTATCAACATGGTAGGCTGGCTCGTAATGAGACCCCCTATCCTCCATCTGCGAACAAAATTTTGTTTTTATTACACATTTTTATGATAAAAAGAGGGAGGCTCAGTACTCCTTAAGAGCAAGGATGGTGGAAGAAGTTGAACATGTCAATAGAAAAAAAATATACCCATAATCTCATTTATTACAGACAGAGAAGATTATAACCAGGAAGGGTGGAACCAGCATGGTATTAAGATGATCAATCAATATCATGTTCAACAGAAAACAATGCAGTAAAGTAGTATATAAATAATTGTGTCCCTTTTGAAAATAGTCTATCATTAAGGAGTTGTCCTGTTAAAGACCATAACGTGAATGATATTAACTCGCTTCAATAGAATCCATAATTCTTGTCCTCATAACCCCACAAGAGAAAGAAAGGGTTGTTCTCAAAAATACTCCCAAAGTGTTGTTTCTTTGAACAAATAGCAAAAACACTCCAAAAAAGTGTTGTTCCTTGTAGGGAACAACAAAGAAAATGCATACCAAAAAGCAAAAATACACACGAAAAAGGTGTTGTTCCCTGTAGGGAAAAGCAAAAAATGCATGTGAAAAAGTGTGGTTCCCTAAGAGGAACAACAAAAAGATGCGAAAATGTTGTTTCCTTGAAAAGGAATAGCAAAAATGTGAAAGTGTTATTCCTTCGGAAAGGAACAGCAAAAATGTGAAAGTGCAGAAGTGTTGTTCCTTTCGGAAAGGAATAACAAAAAATGTGAAAATGTAGAAGTGTTGTTCATTTCAGAAAGGAACAGCACTCCTCTTTCCTCTTATCAATTCACAGCAATTTCTTGTAAAGGTAGCGATTTTATATAATTTGCTAATTTCAGTATGCTCTAGCTTTGTATCCATTGCATAAGTGTATAGTTGTGCTCCAAAAGACCTGAAACAGGAGGAATAGCAGGTATCTTTAAATTGGAACAGCAAGGAGAACAAGCATAAGTAAAAGGAATACAAGAATGTTGTCGTTTGAAAAAGGAAGGGCAAAAAAATACAAGTGCTATTCCTTTGAAAAAGAAACAGCAAAAACCGAAAGTGTCATTCTTTTGGAAAATGAATAGCAGAAAACACAAATGTCGTTCCTTTGGAAAAAGGAACAGCAGAAACTAAAAGTGTTGTTCCTTTGGAAAAGGAACAGTAAAAACGCAAATGTCGTTCCTTTCGAAAAGGAACAACAGAAACTAAAAGTGTCGTTCCTTTGGAAAAGAAACAGCAAAAACGCAAATGTCGTTCCTTTGGAAAAGGAACAGCAAAAACTAAAAGTGTCGTTCCTTTGGAAAAGGAACAGCAGAAATTAAAAGTGTCGTTCCTTTGGAAAAGGAGCAGCAAAAACGCAAATGCCGTTCATCTGAAAAGGAACAGCAGAAACTAAAAGTGTCGTTCCTTTGTAAAAGGAACAGCAAAATGAAAGTGAAAAAGGAACGGCTGACACAAAAGGTGTTGTTCTTTTGAAAAAGGAACAACAAAATGAAAATGCTATCCCTTTGGAAAAGGAACAGCAGAAACAACAAAAGTGCAAACAAATGCTATCCCTTTAGAAAAGAAACAGCAAAAACGACAGTGATGTTCCAAAATGCACAATCATAAAATACAAGCACGCAAAGAATGAATTAGTTGTTTACTGTATTGATGCTGAGGATGGGTTACAGTTTGAATGAAGCAACACTTGAAACACAAAATATAAGAGAAATCAGAAAAGAAACAACATTTTATTAAAAACAGTATTAAGTTACAACAGCTATGAAGTTATTTCTTAAGGCAAGGAAAAAATGATCTCTTTGAAAAATGTTTTGGCAGCAGTGACAAGACATCGATCTTCAAATTGAAATCAATTTTTCATTTCTTCTCTTATGAATCCGTTGGGTAATGAGTTGGATGAAATTCCCTTGTTTCATTAAAATTTCTTTCAAGAATCACTCGTCCATAAATTGACTTTCCGTTTCTCCTAGGACCTGCAAAAAAACAAGGGTCTACCTGCAATAAAACATTAAATCATGGAGAAAGAGAGGTGATCAGGCTCCCTTAATCCGAGAATTATGCAAAAAAAACAAGTAGTCACTCCGTATAACAAATCCATGGAGAAAATAACAAAGTAAAATTTATTTGTCGCCTACGGGAGAGCAGTGGTCGACCATACTAACCGCAGTGTTTTAATCACAACTTCTTTGTTTTTCGTCCAAATTGAGTGATTCCAAAACCAGATGAGATCTAATTCAAATATGTATCTTCAATAGGAATAGGTTTTAAAAATTCAATGATATGATATGTCAATTTTAGTTATAACAACCTGCATAACAGAGTCATTTTCAATTACCCCACTTAGAACAACAGTGAATGTTTTAAGCATAGATTCCTCATTTGATGTCGGATTCGAATGATTCAAATTGGAAATGAAAGTAAATTTATTTATTTATCTCAAATAGAAATATGTTTTGAAAACAAGAAGAATTGATAGGTAAAATACTCTAAGGAACAGTCGGAAAGACAGAGTTTTAAAGGTGTTGATTTACGATAGACAATCAGTATTTTGATCATAACTTCCCAATACGGTATCGAAAATGAGTGATTCCAATTCCTTTGTAAACTAGATTCATAGGGGAATCTACCATAGAAACAAGTTTTAAAAATATGGTCATTTAGTACTCCAAAAACCGACTGTCCCAACTCTGTTCCTGAGCTGCCCGCTAGACACCCTGTCAATGTTTTGGTTCTAACTTTTCCATTTCAAATCCAAATTGAGTGATTCAAATTGGGTTAGAAAGTATACATCAAGGGCTACCTAGGAAAATATTTTCATTTAGGCCTCAAAAAACTCACTGTCCCATCTGTGTTCCTAAGCTGCCTACTAGTCACCTTGTCAATGTTTTGGTTCTAAATTTTCCGTTTCAAATCCAAATTGAGTGATTCAAATTGGGTTGGAAAGTAGACAGTAAGGGATAATTAATATAGAAACAGGTTTTAAAAATATTCCATTTTGACCCTTCAAAACATGACTGTCCCGACTGTGTTTTCAGAAATTCCATCAAGCCCACAAGCCAAAAAATATGATATTCAAGCATTTTTTCCAAATTGGTGATAGAAATGAAAATGAGTGTTTGTAGAACTATTATTTCCATTATAATTCATCTACATACACAAATGAATTACTTTCTTGATTTTTCATAGCCATCATACCATGAAGTTCTTGACCTTTTAAATTGGCTTGTTGATGCAAACTAAAAGAAACCTCATTTTCTTCCATAGCTTCTACAATTTTTGAATTTGAAACATTCTGAATCTCATTGTCAGTTTTCTCTAATGACACATGTGAGATAGAATGGGTGGGAAAGGTGCGTAATTTTGTAGTTCAACACTGTAAGCATGTTGTACTGGTTTATTATGGTGAGGGTGTGGAATTAGTTGAGCAGGAAATTGTGTACAGAATGGAGCATTTTGATGATGTAGATGATTGGGTTGAGTGGATGATTTTGATATGCAAGCAGGATGTTGTGGAAGAGCTGGTGAAGAATATGGAGAATGTGTTTGTGCTACAAGATGAGGGAGATTAGTCATGCAATCATAAGGTGAACCATGCCAAATTTGTAGACAAGATTGATGGTAGTTATATTGAGATTGACATGGCTGCCCTAACACATTAGTATTCCATAATGGATTATGCAAGTAAGAAAGTGGAGAGGAAGTATTTTGAACCATACCTGTATGCCATGATTTCCATGCTTTTGACCTTGTTGCAGCTTCCTCATCTCTTTGATATAATACTTCCATCCTAGATAAGGAAGAACAACTATCTATGGATGCTCCTTTTGGTCATGAGGGCAAAACACTTCATCAAATTCTTGATTTTTATGAACCTGCAAAACATCCAATTTTGAATTTAGAGAGCTAATAAAATCAACTTTAAAATTTTCAAATAAAGCATTGATTTCAACTCTTATGTCTCTTATTCTTGTAGCAGATTTGGAAAAGAAAGAACAAACATCTCTAGAATTCTTACCAACCTTGGAGATTCCTCTTGAATACCTTATGCACAATTCACAAACATCATCATATGACAACTGAAAAACATCACCCTTTCCAATTATATTTAAGAGTTCTAAAAAATCATCTTTGATTCCTTTGAGTAGGAGTGTTTTTAAGATCTCTTTTTTCAAATGCTTATGTTTTGATTTTTGAAGGTTGTATTGAAATCGATCTACATAGTCCTCCAAGCTTTCATCTTCCCTTTGTATCATATTGAAAATATCTTCATTGACCTTGCAATAGTCTTGGTATTTCTTCAAGAATATGTTCTTCATGTCCTCCCATGTTTGGATGCAATTCCCACCTAGGCTCATGAACCATCGGAGAGCTGCTCCTTTTAGAGTAAGAGGAAACACTTTCAACCTTTGATCGTTAGTGTAATAATCATATCCTCTACAAAGTATTTCGAACTCAAATAAGAATGTATCTGGATCTTCATTTGTCAAGCCATGAAAATTTGGTAGAGAAGATGGGGGAATTATGTGCATTTGTGTCACTCCTCCTAGATCTTTGATAGGAAATTCAAAAGTAGAAATGTGAGCCATTTCTTACCATAATAGAAGATGTTCTTCATGTGTTTCTTTGAGGCTCCTTCTTCAAATGTTCCTATTAATTGATTAGTGAAATGAGAGAAATCATGAGATTTGTTTTTCAAAATTTCTATTCTTTTTCTTAGTCATTCACACAAAAATTCAAACATTTATTTCTACCCCAAGTTCTTTAACAGATCTATTGGAAAGCGGGCGGGGGAGCAGGGCTTCTACATGCTCCTATATGCAGGTTCTTACCTTTCGTTTTTAATACCCAATTCTTTCCTAACAGGCACTCATCAGATGCACACTACTCTTTAGAAATGGCTACACTCTCCCCAGCAACGGCACCAAAATGTTGAGCGATAAAAAGGTGTCTTTTTAACTCCTAATTATCTTCACATTAATTGTCAACCCAGGGATGACTTTTTATTTCAAGATTGTACTCAGTCTGAGGCGGCTATTTACTCAAGAGTAATGTTTTGCAGTATAGTGCTTAAAATCCAAAAGTAAATGAATGCTTGAAACAAAATCTACTTACAATTAAAAGAAACTTAACATTCTGAAACTGTAGAAATTTTGAATAATTTAACACATATTCAACAGAGATTATCATGATCATGTACTATTGCGGAAACCATACACAATATATAAGCTCCTCTACGTTGATCAACAATATAGCAGCATCAATAACAATAAAACATCAAGAGCATTCACACATTAACACAGTATGTATCCCGGGGAAAGCATCTCGCTAAAAACCCCACACTATCTGTATATTAATGATTAAGTCATGTAACATTACACAGCATAATACTTCTCACAAGTATCTCCACCTCTGTTACACACAATACAGCTCAGATCTGATCTCCAAATCTCTTCCACTGCTTGCCTGCCTCCACTGCTCAATACCTGCTCAAGAACTGATGAGAATGGCTTACCAAACTCATTTTTCACCTGCAAAATAGTCACTCACACTTTTTTGGACGTGAGCACAAGCTATAATGTGGGCAAATACGTGGGTAAACTCATTGGCATACTCAATCCCTTGATTGTGCAAGATCTGGTGCACAACTATAGTCACAACTGATAGCAATCTGATTCTCTACCACCTGTCCCTGTTGAACTGAACATGCACTGACATGCAACTGAGTTAACTGATGTATTCATTAGTTGTATTATGAGTTAATAACTTGTGAATTAATTAATAACTAATTCACCCAACTCATCTCTAGTCTATTTGTCAGTTAGACTAAATACAACCAGTTTAACAAAGCTAAACTGAACACAACTCCATCAACTCCACAATCAACTCCACCAAACTCAACTGATTGAGTTCTAACTGAAGTCATGCATGCAACAACTCAACTGACTCATAAGAAAAGCGTATTTCCTTCCGACAGCTGCATGTGCCACCTCTGTAGCTCAAACTGAAGTGCTCCAAGAGAATAAGATTAAGTTTATAGTCCAAATATTATTGTGAGATAATAATATTTGACTTTTCTATTTTTGACTTTGATCACTCACACTGTGATCACTCACACTTTCATCAAAAATAGAAGTCCATCTATTTTTCCCAACTTGATCAATCATCCATAAACAGCAACCCGCAATCCATAGACATGATCCATATTTCTAAAAATAGACTTGCGCCAAAAATAGCCTGCGGGCCCACTTAGTGAAGGCGACTCTTTTCACTAAGCTCCATCATCTTGTTGCAATCTCAACACTCCCTCTCGACAAGATATGGATTATCAGCAACCCCTATCCTGCCTCGGTGGTACTCGAATTTTCTCCTGGTGAGAGCCTTCGTCAGAATATCAGCATCCTGATCCTCCGTTGGAATGTACGAAAGTAACATGATCCTCCGCTGCACACAATCTCTGATATGATGGTACCTGATGTCAATATGTTTAGATCTATCATGAAATACAGGATTAGCCGAGAGTTTAATGCAACTCTGGTTATCACAGTAAATCACAGTAGGATCCAAATGAGAACCAAACAAACCAACTAGGATCTTCCTCATCCATATAGCCTCGCATGCAGCAAAACTTGTTGCCATATACTCGGCCTCTGCTGAACTGAGTGCCACGGATCTCTGTTTCCTGCTGTACCAAGAAACTGCTGTCGATCCAATACTGAAGACCCCTCCTGATGTGCTCTTTCTGTCTGTTGGGCTCCCTGCCGAATCTGCATCTGTGAAGCCACATAGCTTCACCTCATCCTCCTGTCTGTACCACAAACCATATCCCGATGTGCCTCTCAAGTAGCGTAATACATGCTTGCCCGCCTTCCAGAAGAGCTTGGTAGGCTTAACCATAGCTTGTGAAAGCTGGTTAACTGCATAGCATATATCAGGTCGTGTATTGACCAAATACATCAGCCCCACCAATTGTCGATAAACAGTGGCATCCACTTCTTCTCCCGAAGTGGCATCCTCCTTCCTCCAACCTCCAGGAAGAGGAGTATCAACAGGCTTGCAGCCATGCATGTTGACCTTCTCCAGTATCTCCCGAGCATACTTGCCCTGAGAAACAAACAGTCCACCACTGCGCTGCCATATTTCCAATCCCAGGAAATAGTGAAGGAGGCCCAAATCCTTCATCTCAAACTCTGTAGAAAGATCCTTCTTGCATGACAGTATCAACAGCTCATCACCCGTTAGAATCAAATCATCAACATACAGTACAATGATAAGCAACTTACCCTCCACCACAATCTAGTATAGGTTAGGATCCGCCTCGCTCTTGGAGAATCCAAGTCCTATGAAATAGTTGTCTATCCGTGTGTACCAAGCACGTGGTGCTTGCTTCAACCCATACAACGCTCTCTTGAGCCTGCACAAATGCGACTCGCTGTTGAAGACTTCAAAGCCTTCGGGTTGCTCAATGTACACCTCCTCCTCAATGACTCCGTTGAGGAACGTAGTCTTCACATCCATCTGATGAATGTGCCATCCCATCTGCGCTGAGAGAGCAAGAATCGTCCGTATGGAAGAATACCTTGCGACAGGTGCAAAGGTCTCCTCATAATCGATCCCCTCAATCTGTGAAAAGCCTCGGGCAACAAATCTTGCCTTGTACTTCTCCACACTCCCGTCAGCTGCCTGCTTAACTTTGTAGATCCATCTCGAACCCACCACTGATTTCCCTTTCGGTCTAGGAACAATCTCCCATGCATTGTTTCTGACAATAGAATCATACTCTTCCACCATGGCGTCTACCCATGCGGGATCCTCCACAGCTTCCTCGAAAGAGGATGGCTCAGTCACAACACACTTGCTCATAAGAGCCATGTATCCAGTGTACCGATCAGGTGACTGTCTCTGCCTGCGTTGGGCTGTAGGTGGTCCTACAACTTTCTCTGCATCTTGAGCCAGTCGCTCAGCTTCTATCAAGCGCTTTCGCCCTCTGATGGTTGGCGCTACATGAGTGGTCTCTTCCACTCCATGAACCTCGTCCTGTGGCTGATCCACGTCCTGAAGCTCATCCTTAGGAACTAATAGCTCCTCATCTGCATGCAAGTGTAGCTCCCTCTCAAGCGAACACTTCATGGCTTTCTCCTCCTGAAATTTTATATCCCGTCGCACAACAGTTTTACCACTGTCTGGCAAATACACATGATAGTTATGGGGCGTATCAGTGTACCCCACAAATATCCCAACCTCTGCGGTCAGCTCCAACTTCTTCCTGGCATCCTTCGTCACATGCATGTAAACGTTAGCACCAAAAATCCTCAAATGAGAAAGATCAGGCTTCTTACCAGAATAAGCCTCCTCGGGTGTACTCATGCCAAGTATCCTATGAGGACAACGGTTCTGCACATAAACTGTTGTATTGCATGCTTCCGCCCACAAGTGAAGGGGTAGGCTCTGATCATGCAACATTGCCCATGCAGCACCCACGATCGTTCTGTTCTTCCGCTCAGCTACCCCGTTCTGCTGTGGGTTATGGGGAGCTATGAGCTCTCTACGAATCCCTTCTGCCTTGCAAAAATCCTTGAACTCGTCCGAGATGTATTCACCACCATTATCGCTCCTAAGAGCCTTCACCTTCTTCCCCGACTCCTTCTCAACCAGTGCTTTGAATTCACAGAACTTTGAATATGTCTCGCTCTTCTTCTACATGAAGAAGATCCAGCACTTACGAGAGAAATCATCAACAAAAATCACATAATACCTGTGTTTTGCTGTCGAAGCAACTGAGAAAGGTCCACACATGTTTGTGTGAATTCTCTCAAGGATCGTCGTGGCACGACTATCCTTCTCGTGAAAGGTGGCTTTCACAAACTTCCCCAAATTACACCCCTTGCACTGATTTGACTGCGCAAGTGTGCCTTTAGGAAGCCCTGTAGTGATCTGCTGCAGTATCTTCAAGGCTCCATGGTGAAGGTGACCCAATCTCCTGTGCCACAACTTGCCATCATCCCGGCTCACCAATCCTTCTACCTTGCCTGCCATTGCTGCACATCCATCTACATGCAACTGATAAAGTTTCCTCACTCGAACCCCTATCTTCCAGGTCTCACTAGTTGTCTTGCTGCGCAGGAAGGCCTTTCCCTCGCTGAAAACAACATCATACCCCTTGTCTTCTAACATCGCCACTGAGATGAGATTCTTCTTCAATCCTGGAACATGCATGACTTCCTTCAATACAAAGGGTTTACCAGACTCCCTCTCAAAGGAAATGGTACCGATACCGGTCGCACTGTATCTACCATCATCGCCCATCTCGATGTGCACTCCAAGATCTTTGTCCTCCAGATCAGAGAACAAATCTCTATCTCCCGTCATGTGAAAAGACGCACCATTGTCCAAGAACCACACTAATCCCATCACACTTGAAACCAAGCATGCGATCAATGAAAAATCAAGCTCAAACTGAGAAGCTAAGGCCTCTCCCCCTGCAGATCCAGCAGCTTGCTTGTTCTTCTTCTTCTGCGGACAATTTGTGGCATAGTGTCCGTGCTGGTGACAGTGAAAACACTTCACCTTGGACATATCCTGCTTCTTGCCTTTCGCACCGGAATGAGAAGCTTTCTTGTTCTTCCCCTTCTTTGCTTTGGCAGCCAAAGCGCAATTCTCTTCATCAGATACCTTTGATGAAGATCCATTCTCACCTTTATTGTTACTGAGTTTATCCTTGAGCGCCAGGTCGCTCTTGCTTTGGAATAACATTTGCAATCCGTTGAAAGACATTTCAACAATACTGCTGCAAATTCGAATTTCCACCAGCTCCAACTCAACTGCTTCCGATCTAAAATTCGTGAGAACACAATATTTCTCGTACAGAGATTGACTGTATGGGCATTCACCGGATATCTCACCTTCCAAAGGAAGGATGAATCCAGAGGCTACCTGGCCTGATTACAGACTCTGCCTGAAGAAATAGAATGTAAACACTTCATGAATAGTAGATCTGATGATCAACAGCTCCGATACCATGTAGAAACTTTTTCTACAATTATCTAGCTCGCTCTGATACCATGTAGAAATTTTGAATAATTTAACACATATTCAACAGAGATTATCCTGATCATGTACTATTGCGGAAACCATACACAATACATAAGCTCCTCTACGTTGATCAACAATATAGCAGCATCAATAACAATAAAACATCAAGAGCATTCACACATTAACACAGTATGTATCCCGGGGAAAGCATCTCGCTAAAAACCCCACACTATCTGTATATTAATGATTGAGTCATGTAACATTACACAGCATAATACTTCTCACAAGTATCTCCACCTCTGTTACACACAATACAGCTCAGATCTGATCTCCAAATCTCTTCCACTGCTTGCCTGCCTCCACTGCTCAATACCTACTCAAGAACTGATGAGAATGGCTTACCAAACTCGTTTTTCACCTGCAAAATAGTCACTCACACTTTGTTGGACGTGAGCACAAGCTATAATGTGGGCAAATACGTGGGTAAACTCATTGGCATACTCAATCCCTTGATTGTGCAAGATCTGGTGCACAACTATAGTCACAACTGATAGCAATCTGATTCTCTACCACCTGTCCCTGTTGAACTGAACATGCACTGACATGCAACTGAGTTAACTGATGTATTCATTAGTTGTATTATGAGTTAATAACTTGTGAATTAATTAATAACTAATTCACCCAACTCATCTCTAGTCTATTTGTCAGTTACACTAAATACAACCAGTTTAACAAAGCTAAACTGAACACAACTCCATCAACTCCACAATCAACTCCACCAATCTCAACTGATTGAGTTCTAACTGAAGTCATGCATGCAACAACTCAACTGACTCATAAGAAAAGCGTATTTCATTCTGACAGCTGCATGTGCCACCTCTGTAGCTCAAACTGAAGTGCTCCAAGAGAATAAGATTAAGTTTATAGTCCAAATATTATTGTGAGATAATAATATTTGACTTTTCTATTTTTGACTTTGATCACTCACACTGTGATCACTCACATTGTGATCACTCACACTTTCATCAAAAATAGAAGTCCATCTATTTTTCCCAACTTGATCAATCATCCATAAACAGCAACCTGCAATCCATAGACATGATCCATATGTCTAAAAATAGACATAGTCTAAAAATAGACTTGCGCCAAAAATAGCCTGCGGGCCCACTTAGTGAAGGCGACTCTTTTCACTAAGCTCCATCATCTTGTTGCAATCTCAATAGAAACTTAAATCATTCACTCAGAAAACTACATCAATTTATTAGTCAAGGATGCAGTAGAAATAACTCAATCCTTGTTTAACTAATATAAATTAAATCAAGCATAAATAAGATCCACAATCTGAGAACTTAGGCAGTGATAGCCAATGTCCTTACAGTTGTTGATCTCATACACAACGCTAAATAACCAATTGGAAATTGCAAAGAACTAAATCAATCGTATTACTGCAGCTTAATGAAAATGAGACAATTGTGCTAACTATAAGAATGCTGAAAGGCAAGCTTAAATAATTGCAGAAAGTAAATGAACAGTAGTGCTAAGTATTAGAAATGAATAGCCAAACTATTATAGCTATAATGAATAGAAAACTATTAAATTACTGGAGTGATCAGCGCAGCTCTGTAGATGAAATGAACAGCACAACAATCTGCTTGCGAAAAGCAGTGATCTCTGTTAAGAAGGAAATGAATAGCAACGCAATCTAAGTACAATGTATAAAACAGATCAACTCATTTAGTCTGGAAATACCAAGCAGTAAAGTAATATGATTACGATAAATAGAAATAAAGTCAGACCATCACGCGGAAGAAATTGTAAAGATATAATACACAGCAGCAGTGTAATCCACCAAAGGCTGGGCCCTTAGCCACCAGCGGATGCTACTGGGCTACTTTAGACGAGAAGAATGAACAGAAACTCCCAAATCATATATTAATCATTAAACTTAGTTGGCATTACATTATGATCACTTCCTCTTGGCACCACAAGTCTGTAAATCAGAATTACAATTTGAAATAATAGAGACCCATGCTCTTTCCTCCTATCCTATCCTATTATCTATATCTAATCATCCATCATGGATCATGAATCCATAATTCTGAATCCTCAATTATGAATCTCGAATCCCTCCCTCTCTCTGGTCTCCGTTCTGATTTAAATACACAGAGAGCAGAGAGCAGTTACAACTGTGATGATTACAATATGATCATTATTACAAAATTAGATTGTTTCTAACCAATTGATCAACAAGAAAATATATTTCCATCCATCTTTCAACAAGAGCAAAGTGAATTTGGCTTTGCAGCTGAGATTTGGAAACACAGTAAATCTAAGAGAATTGTGCTCAAAGAACCCTGCATTTCTCTCAATACAAGCCGAATTTGGGCAAACCATTATTTGATAAAGTTAATTTGGTCCATTCTGGACAAAACCCATGTTCCGGATTTTCCAAATTCTTCCTCATTTGCTCAAAATATCAACCGCAAAATTGTCACTTTTTATTCCAGCGCATTTCTGAGTTGGAATATTTAAATTATCTTGGAGGCTAAAAATGGTGAATAATGTTACAACTAATTTATTAATAAACCATCATTGATAAAATCATGCATAATCATCAATTTATTGAAAATAAAGGAGAAGAAATAATATTCATCCATAAGAGCATAAATCATTATAAAATGGATTTATATAATAAATTATAATAAATGACATGATAAAGAAGAGTAAAAATGGATGAAATAAGTGTTAAAAAGTGGTCGTATTCACAGCCCAACAATGATAAATTCATATATACTCTAACTAGAACATAGCCCGGCCTTTTGACGAAACATGTTATCCCTCAAATCCAACTTTTTCAAAGTGTGCCTGCTAGAGAGGTCTTGCTAAAGCAATAGCACCCTCAATACATACTATGGTGTACAAGCATTTACAATCCTCCAATACAAAGCAATTTCTAACAAGTTGGGAAAGGGTCTCTCCTCAATCATATCTCATCATGTTGTTATGGAAATGCAAAATCTTGAGCTTTTCAACCGAAAGAAGAAGTTCACAAATAGCTCTAGCAGCATCCTTGGCATCCTTGGAAGTACTATTATTCATGAAATATAGCTTTTCCAAGACTTTTTGAGATTTTAGGAAAGAGACAAAAGCCCGAACACCCTTCTCACCCAACACACATGGTCAAAGAGATTTAAGGATCTCACCTCACTCCCTTACAAAATAGATACAAATATTGACATAACTTTAAGAGCCTCAACCTTAGACATTCCTACAATAAAATCTGCAAGATCTACATCTTTGAGATGTTTTTGAATCCCGTCAATATTCTCTCTACAACAGGGTAATACCAAGACCAAAGCTTCGGTTGTTGAAGCTTATTTTCACACTCACAATTCTTCATAAAACAATACTTTGCCAATCACATTGAAATCTTGAGACCTTGGACCTTGATATTCTTCACTTTTGGACCAATATCTTTCAGAGAACAAATTTGTTCCTCTCCCATTGCAGACACAACAATTACAATAAGGTCTTTCCCTCGTTAAATCCAGCCTTGATCTGGGCCAGTGGCTGCTCATCAGTAGGCAGCTTTAGATCATCCTTGGTCTGCTCAGATTCAGTCAACATGCTAACAAAACCATCCTACGAGTCACATGAGGTACATCGCAGTTGTGTGAAGATGGCACAATATCTTCCAGCTTTTTACCACTGAAGATGTCAATTACTACATCACGATGGCCTTGAAGATGTCAATTCCACTGAAGATGGCCTTACCATTGAAATGTCAATTCCACTGAAGAAATTTTTACCACTAATGATGGCTTTGATCATGATGTAGCCGTTCTTTCAGATGGTATCAATCAGCTGAGGGAATGTTTTGGAGGCTCCTACATCGTCCTTGGAATTGAACTAGTGGTCATCATCCGACATTGCTCCCCTTCCTCGTGACAATAACAACACACCCAATTCTCACCCAAAACCAAACCAGACGAGACACCAATTGCCACATTTCTCAACGCATCTTTGACAACATCAATCCCTTCTTCAAAATTGAATTTTCCATAAATATTCAATAGATCAAAGCCATGCTTATTTATTACAACTATATTTGATAACATTTTAATAGAAACAAATCCATTCTTTATATATTTGTCGATCTCGTTACATCGATTGTTGACAATTTTTTGATATGAATATTCGTTACATGGATTGTTGACAATTTTTTTTTATATGAATATTCGTTACATGGATTGTTGACAGTTTTTTTGATATGAATATTCGTTACATGGATTGTTGACAGTTTTTTGATATGAATATTCGATGCAATGTGTTATGATAGATGGATTCTTAGAGATTTTTTTGAGTTAAGGGCAACTCCAAGTGGGTTAACGATGCCCTGAAAGACATTGTGAAGCTTCTTGATATGTGCGACACCGTTAGCTATAACATTTCTGATGTGAAACATTACCAGATGTTGCTTCAAAGTGCTTCTCACTCTCTGGATCATGCAGGATGGACATCAGTAACATGAGTGAGGCTTGCCTGTAAAGGCAACCAAATACATTGGTCGACTGCAGACGTGCCATCACCAATGTTAATGCCAAATGCAATCCTTCTACTTCAAGAGCGGGAGGTATTGTTCGTGTTTCTACGTGGTAAAAATTTATTAGAGGAAGGAGAGGAAAATCCAAAGATTTCACTGGCCAGATTTACCTAGCCAAATCTATAATAGGAACACCTTCCGTGTAAATATAAAATAATTTAATAGTAAAATTAAAAACAAGTTTAAAAAAATAATTCCTTAAATTTTAGGAAAAGATAACTCTTACAATAATAATAAGACATACATTAATATATTGAGGTATCGACAAGCTTTTGTAATTTATTTTAGGAATCTGTAAACTCCAAAAAAACATATATTTGAAAATTTGGGAAAAAACAACTCATACAATAATAATAAGACATACAATATTACATTGAGCTATATGGACAAAGCCTTGTGACCTATTTTGGGAATCGGTAAACTCCATAAAATGGCTTTCGTGTGTTGGAGGACATGCCCATTACCCAACATCTTGCTTTATCCCAAATGATGAACATAGCAACAACTCCACCAAATCCAATCCCTAATCCCAATGACAATGCTAACAAGGACACTTTTTCATTAGCATAACTCAACAATCCCCTTTTAGCATTACTATTAGTGTTGTTGCCTCCAGCAATTGTTCTCTTTGGCTTATCATTTTGCTTGCATGTTGTTAGAGGAAGCCCACATAAGCATTCATTCTTGTCAAAAGATGTTACGTTGAACATGGAAAATTGTGTCCCCGTTGGAATTGGGCCACAAAGGTTGTTATATGAAACATCAAAAGAAGCCAACATTGATACTTTAGAGAGAACTTCAGGGATAAGTCCAATCAATTTATTTTTTGACAAATCCAATTGCTCCAAAGAAGGTATCTCACTAAGAGATGTAGGGATATGTCCTTCTAATTGATTTCCAGATAAATTCAGTAGTCGTAAGCTACTCATGTTTCCTATATTTGTAGGGATTTCTCCTATAAGATTATTACAAGACAAATCAAATATAGTTTGTGTAAACAATAGATATGACAGATTATACTCAATTCCTTTCATGTCAATAATATTTTCCCAATATAATCCACTATTATTTGACACATTCGCAAATCCAGAAAGCTTCTCGAGATGTGTTGGTATACTTCCACTGAATTTGTTATTGGATAGATCCAAACATGCAACTTGGTAATATTTGTGATGTGTTGAGGAATACAACCATGCAGATTATTATAACCGAGAATTAAAGCTTCCAAGTATTGAAAAGATGTAAAGTACTGAGGAAGCTCCCCCATCAATCTATTTTTCCTTAAATCCAGGAGTTGAAGCCGTGTAAAATTGACCAAAGATGCAGGCAATGTCCCAGAAAAGTTAATAGAATGAGCAAAGAATATTGTCATATAAGTACAATTGCCAATGTTATTAGGAATTGGCCCCTCCAAGTTGTTTTCTAATAAATCTAATGTGTCTAATGAAATCAAACCATTAATACTCTCAGGAATACTCCCTGAGATACTGTTATTATATAGGTTTAGTATATACAAAGCTTTTAATTGACCTATACTATATGGGATATGCCCAGTTAACTTGTTTGATTGTAACATTAAGTATTCCAACAAATGAAGCTTTCCTATGGCTCTTGGAATTGTGCCTTTCAAATTGTTATTTGAGAGGTCAAGGGTTTCAAGGTTCCTTAAATTGATAAGAGTTATAGGAATGCTACTAATAAGCATGTTTGAAGAAAGATCTAAATGTTTTAACTTAGTCAAACTAAGAATGGATTCAAGAATGTTAGCAAGTCTATTTCGACGGAGATTTAAGAAGGTCAAGTTGGTCAACATGGCAATGCATTCAGGGATGTAAGTGAGTTCATTGTCAATGAGATTTAAGGAGGTCAATTTGGTCAAATTGGAAATTTCTACAGGGATGTGAGTGAGTCCACTTTCATAATGTGCTAAGTCGGTCAGCATGGTCAAGTTGCCAATGGCTTTAGGTAGGCTTATTGTGAGGTTAAGACTAAGATATAGAGCAGAGAGGGGAAGCCTGAATATTCTGGGAGGAATAGAACCAGAGATATTCAAGCCAGAAATGGATAGTTGTGTAAGTTATGTCAAATTACCTAACTGATGTGGTACACTGCCTGAAAACTTGTTGCCTTCCAGAAGCAGTTGTTGTAGTTTCTGCAGCAGGCCCAAGTTAGCCGGAATAGAACCATTGAGTACATTGTCACTAACGTCAAGTACTCACAACGCTTTAAGCTGCCCCAACTCAACTGGAATAGTTCAAATACTTGTTAAGCTAAACAAAACATAAATAAACTTCAGCAGCTAACTATCACTTTAATCTAGGAATACAAATACAAAAAGAGGAACATATGCTGCTAAGGTTGGGCCCTAACCCAAGAGCTTTAGCCCTCTGAGTCAACTCAGTGCTGGATCAAGGTATAATTTCTCATTATCATCAAAATGTCAAATACAAAATAAAAATAATAGTCACAATGTTTTTGCTGAAAATGACCTCTTGGTTACAACAAAAAATAGAATATGAATGAGTCCCTTGACTCTCTTATTTATACAAAACTAGAGCTCCCAATAGCTCTCTAGAAAATAGGGAGACTTGGATCCCTAACTCGAGAATGACTCTTTCTTAACTGTCACCGGCTTGGTTTCCAATGGACTTGACTTGCTTGCCTACTAGTAACTCTGAGCTGATGAGATATGGTGGAGGAATATTCGAATAATTTAAGGAGTTAAGGAGCGAGACCAATCTCCTAAAATCTCTCTTGCTTTCCCACTTCGAGTTCTATTGTGCTTTACAACAAACCCCCATTTCTTATCATTAGTTCTTTAGAAAAACTATTATATGAAATGGGTCCCTTTTAGTTTTGATTGGTATCAATATTGTATTGTTCAAAAAGGTCTGAAAACAAAATGAAAAACATTATGAAAACCTTTTTGATAAACCCATTTTGATCATAATAAAACAAATAATCAATCTTTGATCATTGCGATAAAGCGATCGCAAGATCGCATATCGCAATGACATAGGGAGCATAAGTTAATGGCCCATTGGTTTTCGCCGATGCGACATCGCTATCGGCTATCGGAAATATTCTATGCATGTTCTTAAAGCGCCCCAGGCCATTCACCCCGATGCGATGCGATTTCGCTATCGGCGATCGGCGGTATGCCATCCATATTTTCATAGAGCGCCCATACTCCCGATGCGATGCGATATCGCTATCGGCGATCGGGGATTTCAAAAGGTGCCAACATAAGAAGTTAAGCTTTCCCCGACACCCGATTGCGATAAAGCCAAAAGCGCAGATTTCAAAAAGCCGTTAAGACAGAGGGATATTATGATCGATTCATATTAAAAGCTTGATCTGTCGAACAGTGATTTACCTCCGCTCAACCGCCAAAACATCCAAGGCACGCTTAAACGAATCATTCGGCCGATTAATGATATGATGGGCATTTAAAGGATTGGCAGGTTTAAACGGCCATTTAATGTAATAATAAGTTCTGAAATCTCCCATAGATTGTATTCGCGGCCATTTTGAAAGCTAATCCCTCACCACGCATTGATCAATTTATCTTTCTCATATTGGATTTTCATTGTCAATTCTCTGTGTTACGTTCATTTTCACCTCTGTGCAGAATTCATCCAAAGAAGAAAACTCAAGCAGAATGGGGAAGAAATCTAAGAAAACCACGGTCGCTTCCGTTGCGCCAGCCACAGGACAAGCCGTCGCTGATCCAACAAACAAAAAGAAAGGATTGATATCTGATACTACATGTTCTGGTCTCGGCAGAACTACTTGGCAAAGTACCTACAACCTGATTGAAGTCGAAGAACCTAAAGTGACAACAGTACAAGCTTCTGCAGATTCAACTCGGAAATCTGATGGTACTTTAAAAGACCTGGCTGACTCCTTCCTTCATCGGATAGCAGCTCGGGAGAAAATTCTCCCATATACAGATGTAGTGCGATGGGCAATTGAGGAAATCCCGATCATGGACAGAACCTTCTGCACCAGAGACGGGAGGATTTTCGGTCATTTAAGGTTGATGATTTAAGGCAAATGTATCATTTGCCTGAGCCAGAGAAGAAGTACAATAAGGCATTTTTGGAGAAATTCCGAAAAGAGAATGAGGTGGAATCCGAACCCATCCGGGATTGGAGACAAAATCCAGCAAAACACAAACATGAATCTTCCGGTAAGTACTCGGTTGATTCCCTATGTTCTCCTTATTGTTATGCTGGAATAATGATGTGTAGATTGTGGGGGTTGCACGACTCTTCTAATTTCACTATAGAAATGGTTCCCTTGATGGAAGCGGCATGCAACAGTGAAATAATGGATTGGGCCACTATTCTCTCAGATAAACTAGCAACAGCTGTTCTTGAGTTTAGAAATAAGACCCGCGTTACTGAAAGGGTAATTCCCCCATTCTATTACAGTGCCTATATTTTAGACACCTTGTGTTTTAACTCTGAATTTCCTGTGCTCGGCTGGAGGTGGACGCCACAAGACCCCATGCCGATTCACATATACCATCAAAAATTGTGGAAATCCTCGTATAAGCACCATTTATACCAAGTCTGCAATGGCTTTATGTTACCTATTCATTATTCTATTTTTGATAAACCTGCTCCCAAGATTTCCTACCAAGCCGGAATTGACTTAACATCAGTAGGAAGATGGTTCGGGGAGGAGAAGTTCACTTATATAAGAGTTTTCGGCAGCCAAGCCGAACCTCACGTCCTTCCTTTGTACATACCTGATAAACTGCTGGCGAGGGAAATAGCTTACCAGATCATTGCTGAGAGTGTTACACAGACTCTCAAGAAAAATAAAAAACAGGGCTGGCCCTCTTTTCCTTTGAGATGCGCTTGCATGATCTCAAACATGCAGAGAAAGAAGCTACTAAAATGAAATCATTAACTCTAGCAACTCTCCCTAATAGGCAATTTGATCCCAACAAAGTCGCCTATAATGCACTCGAACAGGCCAAATTGTCAAAATTTGATCATAAAGAAGATATGTTTGACGACCTGTTCTCCTCAGCTGAGTCAATAATGCAGGTTAAGGCATTTGCCAGAATGAAATATCAAGATGAAGGGTTGATTGAATTTAACAGACTTAGAGAACAGAGGTTGCAAACTCTGCCTCTAGATCTATTAGCAACAACCCCAACAACATCGTCAAGCGAGCCTGAACGGCAACAGTCAAAGGAACCTCCGGTTACAACAAAAGAACAAGAGAAGCCACAGGAGGAAACTCAGGAGAAAGAGCAGGAGAAAGAGCAGGAGAAAGTGTGGGAAGAGACCCAGACTAAAGAGAAAAAACAGACCAACATTGAAATAAATGTGGATACTCATATCGATCCTAAATTGCTCCAGGAATGGCAGCAATTTGATTCTATTATCAGTAGTCTGGAGTGTTCCAAGAACACTGAAACTTCTAAAGCAGCAGACACACAGGAAACCACTTCACAACAGGTTCTAAGTGGAACCAGCGGCCCACCCATTTCAAAAGAAGTAGAGATAATACCGAAGGACCCCTCCGATCAAATCATTTTGCAGGTAGAAGAGATTCCTCCCTTGGATGTCTTCTACAGCCCAAGACATAAAGTTGTAGTAAAACGACAGAGGAAGAGAAGAAGGACTGATCAACCTTCTCTTTTCCCAGAACAGACGGTCACGGGCAATGTGGTTTGGAAGGAGGAATTTGACCCCTCTGATGACCTGACAAAACTGTCACAATATGCTGGAGCCTATTCGGTAGCAACAATAGATAAGGCATTGGAGGTGAGTCTTTTACTGAAAACAAAAGACCAGGAAATCTTCTTATTACAGGCACAGCTAACTGAAGCAAAGCAGAAAGCGGAGCAGGCAGAACAGCAATTGTTGACACAACAGCAAGTAAACAATCAACTAACTCAACAATTGCAGGCGGAAAAACAAAGGATTGACCACAATGCAATCCAAAAGCAGAAAGAATTATCAGAGGCCTTGGCGCAATTGAAGGCAGCAAATGAGAAAATGCTAAAAACAAAAGATGAGCAAATTGCTCAATTATCAGCACAGCTCGAGAAAACAAAGGGCGTTCCACAAGTAACTGAATTCAGAATAGAAGCACTACAGATAAATACTGCATTGATAGCCCAAATTAAGCTTCTATGTCAACAAATCGCCCAGGCAGAGCCACTATGTGAGTTAACGGCATCCATAAGTGACAAAGTAGAAAAGGCTAGGACGGAATTGGATCAAGCTGAAGAAATGATAGCGGCATTTCTTGACTGGCAAGATTCTGATCAAGGACAAGCGGCGAATTTACCAAGAATTTTAGAGTCACATAAAGATATACTATTTACAGAATGGCAGTCCCAGTTAATGAAAGTAGAGAGGTCAGTTTCAAGATGCAAATCAACTTCAAGCAATTTGGTTGAATTAGTTAATAACACTCTCTAATTGTCAAACATGATTTCCCAATGCACACCAGGAAAATTGACAGTGATGAAAACATTGGAGCAGTCATGTTATCCTGATCTAGAGGAAAAGGGAAGATTAATTGCTGGATATAACAGTTTAACGTGGGACACCTATTGGTTCTTCTTGGTAAAACCACACACTCAGAGAGCCACCCTCAAGTGCCTTACAGATGCAATCGGGTATATTATCCCCGATATTCAGGATGCCACCTATGATGCCCAGCTCAGCTCTCGCCTCAACAAACCACCCGAAGTGGAGCCGATGCTTGCGATAAGTTAGCTCAGATTTAAAGGCAAACAGCCTACTTGATGATTCATGCCGCCGACTGCCAGATTGCTGAGGAAAATATTATCAAAATCAATTGATACCAATTAAGTAGGATTTCAGTTTCATAGATAGTTAGCTTAATTAGGTATTTATAGACCCTTTCATGTTTTTAGAAAGGGTCGTAAAGTTTTGTACTTGACTAAAAGACTGAAGTTGCACTATTGTGCTTCAGCCATATTCTTTTATAAAACTGGACCAGTTATTCTAATTTTGACAAGGAAGCTTTTATGCAAATGTGCACTACTGTTTTTGTTTGAAAGTATTTCTGCGTTGAAGGAAGAATCTCAGATAGCGATTGATATTGGGAGTGTTTAGCAGCTCATATGGTACTATTATCTATGTCTGAATCCATTCTTTTCATATGAATTGTTATTTGATTACCTTTGCTATTATCGAATATATGTATGTGTTTTAATAGCATTTCTGTATTCCTTCCACTATTGGATGTTTATGGGATGCCTTTCCTTTGATCATATATGTGTCGATGATATAAATAGTGTAGCAATATTGCGCTAATCCTTTGTTTAACGATTTAAGCAGAGTAATTCTGAATGAATAAAAGTCCATGTTTATTGAATAGAGTCATCTACATGCCTGTTTATAAACATAGATCATCAAGCGCTACACTTTAAAAGTACAATAGTTCCCGGGATTAGCAGTAGTTCTTTCATTTCGTCAATAGATTAAGTTATTCGCCTATCATATGATTAGTTAACCAATCATTCACTTATCCCGTTTATCCATTTACTGGGAAACTGGTCCCATTATCCCCAGTCGGAGCCACCATTCCAAACGGAAAAGGAGCTGTACTAAGGTCCGGACCGGGTGGTTATCCCCCAATGTTGATACAACGATTTTCGGGGCATCAACAAGTTCCTGCACTTAAGTCAACCCAAAACTGCTCCAATTCCTGCATTTAATACATATCGGGCCACATGACATAGTAACTCACCTTCACCCTTCTCACTAAGGAAAATATAACAAAATATGTAAAAAAATGTGTGAAAAGTTAATTTTAATAAGCTGTAGAGTGGCATTGTGACCCATATAGTTTACCTATTGATGAGCCTCATCACTTGTCTTTAAAGTACCTCGCTATTGAGAGGTTAATTGTATTAAAATTGACTTTACAGGAATATATGCATCATCAAATCTATTTTCATGTGCACATTAATTGAGTTGAAGCTCTTAGTTGACCTAGGACCTTAGTTGTTTTAGCCTATATGATCTTCAAAATTCTATCTTCTTGCAAATTTGAAATAAAAATGTCAAAAAAAGTAATTTCTAGCATAAATACAAGAGGTCATATTTATATTTGTTCAACTACCCGCCCACCATTTTTAGAAACAAAGGAGAGGAACATGAGAAATAGGAGGAGAAAAGAGAGGGTCGATATAGTTTTGATTTTTCTACTATGTTATCTCTATGTTCATTATTAGTGAATTTTGTTAGCAATTATAAGCAAGCTACAATCTAAGGTCCAACATTAGGGTGAAAGCAAAGGTGCTTCCATCAACATTTATTTTTTTGTGTATTTTCTTCATATGTATTTCTTTGGAATGTCTCAATGACTACCACTTCTATAATCGTAGAAACCCTTTAGACATCTAAGTGTGGAGCCAGTAAAGGCTTTGAAGATCTAGCATTTCATACAAACTAAATTTAAATTGTTTTCAACAACATACCATCTTCAAAAAATCATGCTTATATGAAGCCAAGGTAATTGGTAAACGATTTGGGTTAACTTTGGTTGTACATAAATGTCTATCAATGAATAAATCCTTCTTAGAGCATACCTGAAGTTGTCTTTCTCTATGAATATTATTTTTCTTCCCCATCCACTTTTATTAGTTTACAAGCATGTTTCGGTATTCTTTTTGCATGTTCAATTATTGTACATATTCAAGACTTATTTACTAATTATGATTAATTTCCATATACTTATAGTTCATGGGGTTTATGAATATATTCACAAATTTAATTATTCATTTTAAACTTTGGTTTGCTTCTACACATAGAATCTATTTTCGCATCCTATTTTATATTCAAACTATCGTTATGTATTTTCCATCTTATTTTCTTAAAAAGAAATTAGAATTTATTTTAATTAATTGATAATTATTATGATATTTCATGCATTTCTAGTTCATTTATGCGCTAAAATTTCAAGGTTAGGATAGTAATTTAATTAAACAATGCAAGGAAAATAATTATTGATTTAATGTACATAATACAATTTATACACACACAAAGCTATATGATTAGTACCCTTCAAGGGAAGGCATTTGTTGACCTATCTAATTAATTAATCTAACCATGTAATTACTAAGTTTAGGGATTAAAATTTAACCTAGGTTTCCATGTTCATTTTTACACTTGAGGGCCCTTCAAGTGTGTTTTCAATGTTGTTATTTATTATCATGTTGAGCACTTCCCCCTGATTCAAAGATGGTATCCAATATAAAGCACATAATGTAGACTTGGTGCGCTTGACCCCAAGGTAATCAAACTAATGGCTTGCAAAACATTCTAGATTAATGAAAACATTAGAAAAATGTAACCAATTAATTTGGTTAATGCTTAAGGATTGGGATCATCTTGTTGACTTAAACTAATTCAAAATAAATATATCACCTTAAAAAATAATATAAAATTATTATGTACACATTGACTTAGACTTCATATACATTGACTTAAACTTCACATCTTTATTTAGACTATAACTTTACTTTGCCATGCTTTGAACGTAGTGGTAATAAATTACTTATTGCATTCAAATTAATAAATCAACCAAAACATTAAATGATAATGTTTCAAATAAAAAATTATATAATTCCCATCATTTATAAATTGTGCACCCATAGTGTCACCTCCACTTCCACCCACATCCAATAAAATACATAGTTTCAACTCACATTGCCACTCATAGTTATAATTGGGGATTGAGAGGGAAACTTCACATTTTATTATGGGTGAGGTTGGAGGCTAAACCTATGCATTGTCATGGATGATGGTGGGCAGAAAAATTATGTATTTGATTGTGGGTGGACTCTAAGTGGTGAAATTGTGTATTTCTTTATGGGTAGGGGTGGGAAGTGAAATTGTGCACTTTTATTCACTATGGGTGGGGGGTAAAGTTGTACATTTTAGTGGTGAAACAAATGCACAGTTTTATCCCCAACCCCCACCACTGTGAAATGCATAAATTTTCCCTTCACCCCCATACACAATAAAATGCACAATTTCACCCTCCACGCCACCCATAGTTTCAAATGTACAATTTCCTGCACTATCTCCACCACCACTCATAGTTTCAAATGTACATTTTCCCGCACTATCTCCACTTATAGTTTCACTCCCACCCCATGTTCATCTTATGTAATTATGTACTATGGTGGATGGGGTAATAGAACTATGCATTTTAATATGAACGGTTTCAAATGCACAATATCGCCACACATCCTCATTCTCACTAGATTTGATTATATATCAATAAGGTGGGGAATAAAAACTTGTATTTCAAAATGCACAATTTCATGTATCATTGCCAACCCATTTAATAGGGTCGGCATTGATGAATTTGCTGGTGTGGGTGGACCGATTCATATCTCCCCACCACTATTGAGACATTTGCACAGCATGGGATATTTTTTTTGGGCCAGCGTTATAAAAAATTGGGACGGCGGCATCCCTATATGGAAATCTGTTGCATAATTAAAACTTTCCGGAGCTCTTGTATCACAATGGAACACTGTCACCCAGTCCCTGCAATCATCAGGAATATATCGTTCGCTGGACATGGATAGTATCAGTTGGAGAGGTATCGGTGGCTATTCAGTGGTCAGCGCCAGGCACATATACCTCCAGATTTTACAAACAGATTGTGACTCGAGTGAAAATATCTTTCCGCCTGCTTTATGGAAATCGGGTTGCCCTTTAAAAATCAATATTTTTGCTTGGCTAGTTTTTTATGACAGGAATCTCACCTGGGAGAATCTTCAGAAGCGACAATGGTATGGGCCTGCTATCTGTTCACTCTGTGGATTAAATACTGAAAATAACTTACACATATTCCTTCAATGTCCTCAATCCATAATGATCTGGCAACTCTTATCTACACATTTTGGCTTCAATATAGTCAACGCCTCTTCCATCTGCGATGCCTTTTATTCATGGAGCAGCATGTGCTGCATGTGGAGGCCGCTTCCTTTGATTACAATTTGGACCATCTGGAAATGGCGCAACCGCATATTATTTGAATCCAAAAAGGACCTGATTCATACAGTCTACGAATCCATCCTTTCACTATTTGAAGCTATTGCTCGGCCACATCTACCCACTGTCAAACAACGAAGGAACCTGTTGCCCAATGATTGCTATGATTATCCTTATGCCTTCTTTGATGGCGCTGCCCAACGAAACATATGTGCCTGTGGGATTCACATTTCTCCAGAAGAAGGACAATCTTATGACATCCATTGGAACGGAGGTCCCGGTACAAACAGCAAAGCAAAAATTATGGCCCTGGCTGGTCTCATTGCTTTCTCAGATTTCCTTGGCATCAAAAACCTACACATTTTTGGAGACTCCAAAGTCACCATCGACCATGTTCTTTCCAAAATTCGAATCAGAAATATTCACCTTACAGGCTGGTTAAACAGGATTGAGAATTGGTGGCGTAGCAGGAAGGACTACACCATCTCCCACATTCCCAGAGGGAAAAATCAAAGAGCAGACATTCTATCTAAGCAGGGACTTACATCGCCGCAAGGCATATGGAGGCTGCAGATTATTGTGGACAACTACGCCTGCCAGATCCAAGATTTCTCTATTACGGGTACACAATTCACTATTTTGTGATGCCAATCAAATAAGATTTCTGTCCCCCTACTTACGTCTCACACATATGTGGTTTTTTATACTATACATAGGCCCATTGAATCTACTTGAAGATAGGTCCGATATTTATATTTCACACTATCAGCTTTTTGATATGGATACTCATATCCGACACCATGAGGTCTAAGATTTTATTTTTCTCCTATCAGAACAGATGCCATAACTATAATGATGTACATGTTTCTATTTTTTGATTGATACAAAATACCTATACAGCTTTTTTCGTGCTGGAAATATATATATATATATATATATATATATTAAAATGTAGAGTTTTAATTCCAACATTTAACTCTCCACCCAAAGCTCCTCATTTTTAATTATATATTCATAAATTCATTCTTAAATATTATCTAATTTCTAATTAAATATATAAAATATCACCCTTAATTTATAATAATGTACATTTTTTAACAATAATTATATCTAAATTTATTATTATATAAGCTCTCTATTTATATTTATATTTAAATAAAATTTAAATATTTTTTATTAATATTTATAATTATTTAGAAAAAAAATTATAATTGATTAAAAAATAATAAATTATAAAAATGTAAATCAATAAACAAAAAAAAGGAAAATTAATATTTGATAAATTAAAAAATAAAATTTATATTTTGGTGTTGTTATTATGAAATGCGATATAGAGAAATATCATAATAAAAGTTTTATAAGGTTTTTAAATAATAATGAAAAAATAAATACTATAAAAAATATAAAATGTTTTCAAAATTTTAGAATTTTTAATATTTATAAAAAAAAAAAGTTATATTTATGTTTTAGGATGTTTCATATTTATAAAATTATTAATTGTTTTTAGAATTGTAAAGGTATACTGAAGAAATAAAAGATTTAGGAAGGTCATCTTGGAAAACTAAGTCACAAAAAATAGTGAATTTTAATTAAAATAAATAAATATTTGGTGATATTTCATAACTTATAGTGAACAAGCGCTGAGAGGAATCAAATATCTCGAGATGTAAGCCTATTTTTTTAGTGCAAAACTTGAGGAAAGGTTTGCACCTCGAGAGATTTGATTCCTCTCGGCGCTTGATAGACCTAGTGTTAAGATGGATCTAGGCTGGTTTCAGTCATGTGCAGTCATACAAAATTTGTTGAACATCTAATTATTTTGATCATTTTAAATATGTTAAATATGTCTAAGATTAATTTGGTCAATTTAATTTAAAATTTTCTTAGTTACCTCAGTTTGTTGAGATGAGAGAGACTGTTAGTAACTTGAATGATGAAAAATGATGAAATACAAATTTTGAGTACAAAATGTCAATGTAGAAAATTGATACATAGAAAATGTGAATACTAAGAATATAGTCAATTACAAACAATCTTCATTGCAATCAATCTGAAACTATTTTCTTCTACTGTTCCTATTGTCACACCTATTAATTTTTCCATTTTCTCATATCGATCATATGAAAAGAGTAGTTGGAATCATAGACTATTCAAATATTTAACTCGAGCTACTATAGTAAACAACATACCTTGTCTTTGTTCCTCTCCAATATTAACAGTAGTTTTCTCGAAATTCAATCATTGTGACTTATGGAGTGTTAAACCCGAAATAATTTTCAATGGTAGTTATTTTCTATTACCACGTTTGAATGAAAAGTAATTAGCAATGTTGAATAATGGAAAGTGGGAATAATAAGAATGTACCCAATTATAAATAGTTTATAGTTTCAATAAGAAAACATTTGGGGTAAGCAAGCATTTTATTTAGGATGAAAATTCAAGTATTGTATTTATGGTTGAATAATTTTTATGTGATTACACTGAGAGAGAGTGTATATGTTTTGGGGGTGAGAAGGAGAGACAAGGGGAGATAGAAATATAGATGGGGGGGGAGAGGGAAGAAGAGAGAGGCAAAGGCAGGGAGGGAGGAAGAGATATAGATATGGAGAGAGAAATGTTAGAGAGAGAGAGAGAAGGGGAAGAGAGAGAGAGGGAGGGGAAAGGAAGGGAGGGAGAGATAAATAGATAGATATGGAGAGAGAGTGTGTATGTTTACGGGTTGGGATAGAGAGATAAAGAAGGAGAGACAATGGGAGATAGAGATATAGATGGAGGAGGTAGAGATTTGCTTACACTGAAATCAATACACACTATTAATCTAATTACTTTGAAATTAATGTACATCATACATCTTGTTGCATCAAATCAGAAATTAACATCTACACTAAAATCAATGCTGCTAGTGCAGACAATCAAATAGGATTAGAAATCAACATCTATACTAAAATCAATGCATCTAGTGCAAGCAGTCAAATAGGATTAGAAATCAGTATCTACACTGAAACCAATGCATCTAATGCAAGCAATCAAATATGAGTAGAAATCAACATCTACACTGAAATCAATGCATCTAGTGTAAGGTATTAAATATGATTAGAAATCGACATCTAAATTGAAATCAATGCATCTAGTGCAAGCGATAAAATAGGATTAGAAATAAATATCTACACTAAAACCAATGCATCCTGTGCAAGCAATCAAATAGGAGTAGAAATCAACATCGACATTGAAATCAATGCATCTAGTGTGAGGTATTAAATAGAATTATAAATCGACATCTACATTGAAATCAATGCATATAGTGCATGTGATCAAATAGGATTAGAAATCAACAACCACATTGAAAATCTTAAATATTCACGACTTTCTAAATCTAACTTCTATGTCTGTATTTTTCTGTGTGAGACTCTTTCTTCTTCCCCCTCTCTCCACCTTCCATTATGTGTCTACCTCCCTCGCGATCTCCTTCTCTCTCTTCCCCTCCCTCTCCCCTGTCTCATTCTATCTACCTCTCCCTAACTTTCTATATATTTCTCTTCTTTCCTCTCTCCCCCCGCTATCTATATTTATACCTCTCTCCATCTCTCCTTATTTGTCTCTCTATCTCAACCCCCTAAACATATGTAACTCTCTCTCTCTCTCCCCATATCGATCTATCTATATATCTAACTCTCCCTCTTCCTTTCCCTCTCTATCTCTTCCCCTTCTCTCTCTCTCTCTCTCTCTCTCTCTCTCTCTCTCTCTCATCTATCCCTCTTCCTCCCTCCCTCTCTTTTCCTCTCTCTTCTACCCGCTCCCCCGCCCCATATATATCTCTATCTCCCCTTGTCTCTCCTTCTCACCCACAAAACATACACACTCTCTCTCCATCTCTATCTCCCTCCCTCTTCCTCTCCCTCTCTCCCTCATATTTTTTAATGTAACGTTACGTTACGTGACAACATCTCCCTCATATTTTTTTAATATTTTTTTAATGTACCATTACGTTACGTGACAACATCTCCCTCATATTTTTTTAATATTTTTTAATGTAACGTTACGTTAGGTGACAACATCTCCCTCATATACTGGGTTGTAGAGCGCCTCTTGGCGCAATTACTAAATATTATTTTATATATATATATATATATATATATATATATATATATATATATATATATATATATATATATATATATATATATATATATATATATATATATATATATATATATATATATATATATATATATATTAAATAATATTTAGTAATTGCGCCAAGAGGCGCTCTACAACTTCACCAACTATAATAAATTAGTAAACATTAATTAAAATAAAATAAAAATCCCCCACTATAATAAATAAGTGAATATTAATTAAAATAAAATTAATATTTCACCAACTCAGTTGTAATGATTGCAACGATCCATCCTCACTGCAAATAAATAGTGGTCATGAATTGCCATTTTAGATGTTATGTTAAGTGTCTCTTATAACCACATCTACATTTTCAAAATTATGTATTCTTTCTAACCCTTCGACTTATTCTTCTGCAAAGGACATAATTTTGTATCAAAGGACTTTAAAATTGGCGTTTGCTTTATCGTGGAACATGGGGAACTTTCTAAATGAGAAAATAAAGATATGCTGAATTTTTTTAATTTCAGAAATGCTATATCTTCTGCAAACTCTTTTGAGAATTCAATGAACTTATTATTTTAATAGAGTTTTATCATTCTCAAATGAGGAATACATGGTTGATGTAGAAGAGCACATAAACTCAAATAACAAAAGTAATATTGCATGTAGATATAGATTCTTAGCATAAAATATCAGATGTTAGTAAATCACCCTTCACTTTTGCCAAATAAATTTAATTAAATTAAATAACCGCTAAGCCAGAACTTTTAAACAAAGACTCTGAGTTCCAAATAAATTATCATGAGATATGATGATAAATTCATATATACTCTAACTAGAACATAGCCCGACCTTTTGACGAAACATGTTATCCCTCAAATCCAACTTTTTCAAAGTGTGCCTACTACAGAGGTCTTGCTAAAGCAATAGCACCCTCAATACATACTATGGTGTACGAGCATTTACAATCCTCCAATACAAAACAATTTCTAACAAGTTGGGAAAGGGTCTCTCCTCCATCGTCTCTCATCATGTTGTTATGGAAATGAAAAATCTTGAGCTTTTCAACCGAAAGAAGAAGTTCACAAATAGCTCTAGCAGCATCCTTGGCATCCTTGGAAATATTATTATTCATGAAATATAGTTTTTCCAAGACCTTTTGAGATTTTAAGAAAGAGCCAAAAGCCTGAACACCCTTCTCACCTAACACACATGGTCAAAGAGATTTAAGGATCTCACCTCACTCCCTTACAAAACAGATACAAATATTGACATAACTTTAAGAGCCTCAACCTTAGACATTCCTACAATAAAATCTGCAAGATCTACATCTTTGAGATGTTTTTGAATCCCATCAATATTCTCTCTACAACAAGGTAATATCAAGACCAAAGCTTCGGTTGTTGAAGCTTATTTTCACACTCACAATTCTTCATAAAACAATACTTTGCCAATCACATTGAAATCTTGAGACCTTGGACCTTGATAGTCTTCACCTTTGGACCAATATCTTTCAGGGAACAAATTTGTTCCTCTCCCATTGTAGACACAACAGTTACAATAAGGTCTTTCCCTCGTCAAATCCAGCCTTGATCTGGGCCAGCAGCTGCTCATCAGTAGGCAGCTTGAGATCATCCTTAGTCTGCTCAGATTCAATCAACAGGCTAACAAAACCATCCTACGAGTCACATGAGGGACATCGCAGTTGTGTGAAGATGGCACAATATCTTCCAGCTTTTTACCACTGAAGATGTCAATTCCTACATCACGATGACCTTGAAGATGTCAATTCCACTAAAGATGGCCTTACCACTGAAATGTCAATTCCACTAAAGAATTTTTTACCACTGAAGATGGATTTGATCACGATGTAACTGTTCTTTCAAATGGTATCGGCCTGCTGAGGGAATGTTTTGGAGGCTCCTACATCAGCCTTGGACTCGAACTGGTGGTCATCATCCCACATTGCTCCCCTTCCTCGTGACAATAACAACACAACCAATTCTCACCCAAAACCAAACCAGATGAGACACCAACTACCACATTTCTCAACGCATCTTTGACAACATCAATCCCTTCCTCAGAAATGAATTTTCCATAAATATTCAACAGATCAAAGCCATGCTTATTTATTACAACTATATTTGATAACATTTTAATAGAAACAAAGCCATTCTTTATAGATTTGTCAATCTCGTTACATCGATTGTTGATAGTTTTTTTATATGAATATTTGTTACATGGATTGTTGACAGTTTTTTATATTCGTTACATGGATTGTTGACAATTTTTTATATTCGTTACATGGATTGTTGAAAATTTTTTGATATGAATATTCGCTGCAATGTGTTATGATAGATGGATTCTCAAAGATTCTTTTGAGTTATGGGCAACTCCAAGTGGGTTAATGACCCCATGAAAGACATTGTGAAGCTTCTTGATATGTGCAATGCGGTTAGCTATAACATTGTTGATTTGAAATATTACCAGATGTTGCTTCAAAGCGATGCTCGCTCTCTGGATCATGCAGGATGGACATCAGTAACATGAGTGAGGCCCGCTTGTAAAGGCAACCAAATATGTTGGTCGACTGCATATGTGTCATCACCAATGTTAATGCCAAATGCAATCCTTCTACTTCGAGAGCGAGAGGTATTGTTCGTGTTTCTACATGGTAAAAATTTATTAGAGGAAGGAGAGGAAAATCCAAAGATTTCACTGGCCAGAGTTACCTAGCCCAACCTATAATAGGAACACCTTCCGTGTAAATATAAAATAATTTAATAGTAAAATTAAATGTTATGTTGATAATGAAACAAGTTTAAAAAAATGTATTTGAAATATTAGGAAAATACAACTCTTACAATAATAATAAGACATACATCAATATATTGAGGTATTGACAGGCTTTTCTGATCTATTTTAAGAATCTGTAAACTCCAAAAAATATATATATTTGAAAATTTAGGAAAAAACAACTCATACAATAATAATAAGACATACAATATTACATTGAGTTATATGGACAAAGCCTTGTGACCTATTTTGGGAATCGGTAAACTCCATAAAATGGCTTTCGTGTGTTGGAGGACATGCCCATTACCCAACATCTTGCTTTGTCCTAAATGATGAACATAGCAACAACTCCACCAAATCCGATCCCTAATCCCAATAACAATGCTAACAAGGACACTTTTTCATTGGCATAGCTCAACAATCCCCTTTTAGCGTTACTATTATTGTTGTTGCCTCTAGCAATTGTTCTCGTTGGCTTATCATTTTGCTTGCATGTTGTTAGAGGAAGCCCACATAAGCATTCATTCTTGTCAAAAGATGTTACATTGAAAGTGGAAAATTGTGTCCCTGTTGGAATTGGGCCACAAAGGTTGTTATATGAAACATCAAAAGAAGCCAACATTAATAATTTAGAGAGAACTTCAGGGATAAGTCCACTCAATTTATTTTTTGACAAATCCAATTGCTCCAAAGAAGGTATCTCACTAAGAGATGTAGGGATATGTCCTTCTAATTGATTTCCAAATAAATTCAGTAGTCGTAAGCTAATTATGTTTCCTATATTTGTAGGGATTTCTCCTGTAAGATTATTACAAGACAAATCAAATATAGTGTTTGTAGACAATAGATATGACAGATTATACTCAATTCCTTTCATGTCAATAATAGTTTCCCAATATAATCCACTATTATTTGAGACATTCACAAATCCAGAAAGCCTCTCAAGATGTGTTGGTATACTTCCACTGAATTTGTTGTTGGATAGATCCAACACATACAACTTGGTAAGATTTGTGATGTGTTGAGGAATACAACCATGCAGATTATTATAACTGAGGATTAAAGTTTCCAAGTATTGAAAAGATGTAAAGTACTGAGGAATCTCCCCTATCAATCTATATTTCCTTAAATCCAAGAGCTGAAGCTATGTACAATTGACCAAAGATGCAAGCAATGTCCTAGAAAATTTATTAGAGTGAGCAGAGAATATTGTCATATAAGTACAATTGCCAATGCCATTAGGAATTGGTCCCTCCAAATTGTTTTTTTATAAATCTAATGCATATAATGAAATCAAACCATTAATACTCTCAGGAATACTCCTTGAGAGACTGTTATTATATAGGTTTAGTGTATACAAAGCTTTTAATTGACCTATACTATATGGGATATGCCCAGTTAACTTGTTTGAATGCAGATTTAAATATCCCAACCAATGAAGCTTTCCTATGGTTCTTGGAATTGTGCCTCTCAAATTGTTATAGAAGCAACCATAATGCAAAGAAGCAATAATTTGAGAACCTCCATTTTTCCCTTTCTGATAACAGAGCCTTTCAGACCCTCAAATTACAAAGCCTTTCATAACGAACTTCAGAACCTCAAATTACAGAGCCTCTTAAGTACTTGTGTGCTTCTGCCTATCTACACACACCTATTTATATATACAGGAAAGTATTGTTGGAACCTATTTATATATACAAGAAAGCACTGTTGGAGATGCGCAGCGATATTTTCTCTGGAGGATTTGGTGGGTGGGGGCACACAGATTTAAATTTTCTTTTATAACATATATATATATAACAACACCATTTGGCTAGCAAGATGGAAGGTCACATGGAGACCGACCTCGTCGACTACTCCGCTGATCCGCTCGAAGACCAGGTCATTTTCGAAAACCCTAACTTCTCAGTGTCGGTTTCACGTTTCCCGGGGGTTTCGGACTCCATTCCGCAGGACACCTCGCCCGTGGTCTCTCTGCCCGAATTTATACCGGACTCATCGACCTCTGTACGGTTTTCTGATTTCTCGCCGGGTCTGGAAGCACCTCCCCTATCCCCTGGTACTCTCCATATCCTCTCTACCTACACGCCTCACCAGCTTACCTTTGATCCGCACCCGCCCCTATCCACTGTTCTCCCTACTCCTTCGGTGGCAGCCCCCGTTTCTGGTTCACCAGCTCCCCCTGTATCTGGGTTTCGGCCATCCGGCTGTTTCGAAACCTCGGCGGTTCAAGTAAAAGCCACAAAACCCTATTCCCCTGAGGGCTCTCAAAACCCCTTTGTAGATCATCCCTCGGCTCCTCGCACCAAGAAGCGGAAATCCAGGTGCATCAAGGTAACGTCAAAAGATATAAACATTAGGTTTGGAGATTCTTCAGCCATTGGGGAAGTAGCGGTTATGGCTCGCACCGTTCTGGTAGGACATGTGCGAGGGCGAGCATACTCAGCAAACAGACTGATGCTATGGGTAAAAGAGATCTGGGGTGGTCTGCTAAAAGAATTGTCGGATGTCCGTGTTCTCCCCCGTGGATGGTTCTCTCTTCATTTTGCAAAAGAAGTATATACGGACCTGGTTTTGGCAAAGTACTGGCACATCGAAATGGCACCAGTCCTGCTCAAGAGGTGGAGTCCCCTTTTTGACCCTGAGCGTGAACAGATTGGGGCGGGACCCCTGTGGGTTCGATTGCCAGGTTTACCGCTACAATACTGGAACGAGGATGTACTCATAAAGATTGGCAATGCGCTTGGCACATACCTGGACCATGATCGCACGTTTGTAGAATCAAAGAAGCGTACTCTTGCTCGTGTGCTAGTGCACCTGGACACTCGAGAAGGGCTGGAAGAAAAGATTACTCTGCATTGGGCAAATATAGCAGAATTCAGATCCTGGATTACGAAGGCGTCCCGTTCCGCTGCAACCGATGCCATCAGGTTGGGCACCTGTTCAAGGATTGTCCGCACAACAAAAAGTTGGAGGAATCACCAAAGATATCGCCAATTCCATCCAGAGGCGCCTCCCCTGTTAAAACACGACAGCCACAGGGGCCCTCTCCTGTCTCTCAGGTCTCTACTCAAGCTACTGCGCTGACATCAGGAAAGACGGGCTTCGGATCGTCCTCCCCGCCGATGACCAGGGCTCGGGCAGCAGCAGGGGCTGCTCAGGTCTCGGGTACCTCTCTATCCCTATCTCCCTGTTCTCTTGATACTTCTTCGACTTTGGTTACAACAAAAGCTCATGTATCAACAGCACACTGCATCATATCATCCCCTCCCCCGACTTTTTCTTCGGTCGAGCCTTCCTTGCCTCCCTCTTCCTCCTGTTCATCACTATCATCTCCCCGTAAATCGATCTCCCATCCCTATGCACTCCGATCCCGTGCGCACAAAGCTGATCTACCTGGTAGTCAGGTAGGGTTGGGAATCATACAATCTGGGACGGGACCTATGACCACCAGAGGCAGGAAAACCGAACTCTCTAAAGCTATCAAACGGGCTGGGGCAGAGGTAGTATCAGGTCGTCAATCTACACTCGAAGGGGTCCTTAGAGCAATTCCAACCCCGAGCAGTGTTCCCCCATGAAATGCTTATCATTCAATTGCAGGGGTTTGGCTAGTCCCCCCAAAAAACTAGCCCTTCAGAGGCTCTTTGAGGTAGAACAGTCTGACATTATTCTACTTCAGGAGACTCTTGGTCCGGCTGAGATCGTTACCCTCTCCTTACAAGCCCTAGCCCCAAAATGGAAATTCATGGCATCCGATGCTATTGGAAGATCAGGGGGTCTTGCTATCGGCTACAATCCCAGAACCATCAGAATTGATGCAGCTTGGGGTGGACTGGGGTTTTTGGGTATTGATTTTTTTTCATCGGAGCTTGGAAAATCCCTCAGAATCTTAAATGTATATGGCCCTTGTCACCAGAGGGAGACTTTTTGGAGGCATCTCCTTAATCTTTCTCTACTGGGCCATGATCACACCATCTTGGGGGGGGATCTAAATTTTTCCTTAGGGTTCAGTGAATCATGGGGGTCCTCGGCACAGGTGGATGCCATCACGGAATTCATGAGAAACATTCTGGATCAGAAAAACTTTATCGACGTTCCCATGCAGAAGCCTCAGCCCACCTGGAGGAACAGAAGGGTGGGCTCGGCAGCGTTAGGGCGCAGACTGGATAGATTCTTGATGAAGGGCCCTCTGCTTCAACAATTCCACCATTATAAGCAATGGGTGGGTTCAGGAGGTATATCTGATCACTCCCCCATATATCTTGAGATATTTGGGCCTCACCCGAAACCAAAAGCCCCTTTTAAATTCAATCACTCTTGGATACAAGATCAGGGTTTCATCAAATTGGTCAATGACTTCTGGAAGGCACACCCCATTGACAGAGAGGCCTCCCTGGCAAAAGGATTCTGTAATAACCTCACCTTGCTAAAGCATCAAACCATCGAGTGGGCAAAGGAAAAGAACCGAAAGGAATCCGAACAGATCACCAACATTGAAGCTGAGCTTTCTGCTCTTCAGGATGACCGGAATTTGGGATTCATCTTGGGGGAGGAAAAATCTCGACTGATTGAGCTAGAAAACCAAAAAGCAAGCATCCTCAAGCTAAGGGAGGAATCCAACAGGTTGAGAAGCAGAGCTATATGGTTGAAAGCTGGAGATGAAAATACAAAGTTCTTTCAGAACTATGCAAAAGGAAGGAAAGTCTCAAACACTATATGGAATCTGCCTTTACCAGAGGGGGGTCTTGCAGACTCTTTCAATAAGCTCTCCCAGCTCGGTACTAATCACTTCAGAAGCATTTACAAATCCCCACCAGGTACAAACCTGGTTGAAATTATAAATGTGGCAAATCATTTCCCTAGATTTGTAAATGAAGAAGATGCTGAAGATCTTACGGCTCCTGTCACCATGGAAGAACTAGAGGGCACTTTAAAATGGTTCAAGAAAGATAAAAGCCCTGGACCGGATGGATGGTCCATTGAGTTTTACCTGACTTTCTTTGAACTCCTAGGTCAAGATCTGCTGAGGGTCGTGGAGGAAAGCAGAGCATCGGGCTGCTTATATCATGCTATAAACTCAACTTTCATAGCCCTCATTCCCAAGACCGACTCCCCTTCCTCCTTCGATGACTACCGTCCCATCTCCCTGTGTAACTGTCTATACAAAATCATCTCAAAGATTATTGCAAATCGTCTTAGACCCATCCTCTCCAAACACATTGCCCCTCAGCAATTTGCTTTCCTGGAGGATAGACAAATCCATGAAGCCATCAGCTCTGCCCAAGAGGCCCTGCATTCCATATGGTCTAGACACTTAAAATGCATTCTTCTCAAGATTGATCTGTCAAAAGCATTTGATCGGGTTAGCTGGCTTTACATTAAAATGCTTCTCATTCATCTGGGTTTCCCAATATCTCTTATCAACTGGATCATGGCCTGCATCATGACCCCATCTTATAGTGTGCTCATCAATGGATCGGCCTCCCACTTTTTCCACTCAGAAAGGGGACTCCGTCAAGGATGTCCTCTCTCCCCTCTATTATTTCTCATGGTCATGGAGGGCTTGAGCCACCTAATCATATCTGCTAAAAGAGAGGGATCCCTCTGCGGCCTCAAGATCTCTGATGAATGCTATCTTACACATCTACTCTTTGTGGATGATGTTCTCATTCTACTGGATGGTAGCATCAGAGACTCTCTAACCTTCTCCCGCATCCTCCAACTCTTCATGAAAGCCACTGGCATGATGGTTAATCAGCAAAAATCCACGATCTCATTTGCCAGATCCTCGGTAAACGAAGCACAAATTGCTCATCAAGCTTTCCCCTACACCATACACCCTTTGGATAGGGGCCTAAAATATCTGGGATTCTGGCTCAAACCTGCGAGTCATAGAATTGCAGACTGGGTCCGGTTAGTCAACAAATTGGAGAAAAGGCTAAATGTTTGGAGCCACAGATATCTATCCAAAGCTGGGTGCCTCGTCCTCATTAAATCAGTGTTGGAAGCAACCCCGGTCTTTTGGATGGCACTTGCCTGGATTCCCAGAAATATTCTCGCCCGTCTCCAACAACTCTGTAACAAATACCTCTGGGCTGGAAGTCAGGACAAACGCTTATTTGCTTGGATTGGATGGCAGAAGATTGCACTCCCAAAAAGGTGGGGAGGTTGGGGCCTTCCACTATTTGCTAAAGCTTTGGCTGCAAAAATGAGCTGGTCGCTGCTAACTAGCCAGAACCTATGGTCTCGTTTATCATACCATAAATATATCTGGCCACTAGACATTCTGGAGTGGGTAAGGCTCCCTAGTTGGAATAGGACAGGCATTTCAACTGTTTGGAAAGCCTTGCTATTCTCATTGCCCCTAATCAGGGACCACCTGGTCTGGAGAATAAACGACGGATCTCTGGCTAGAATAGGCATGGACCCATGGATTGGCAGCGGGGGTAGGCATACCCTATCACGAGATCTGATTCAGCACCTACACTCCCGAGATATAAATGTAATTGCACATGTTGCCGATCGCGGAAACTCAGGGATCTTTCATCAAGCATGGAAGACGGCGCATCAAATAAATCTGCCACTCAGATGGCATCAGGAATGGCAAGATTACAGATCTGCACTAATCGAATCTCATATAAGAATCAGAGAAGGTCCAGATGAATTAGTTTGGAGCCAGGCAGAGAATGGAAAATATTCTCCAAAAGCCAGATATATCACACTCAGCAGTCACAAAAAACCAGACCATATCTCGACCTGGTGGCAAAGTATTTGGAAACTACCTGCTCCGCCTAGATCAAAACTTTTTTTCTGGTGCGTATTGCGGAATAAGGTTCCTACAGGAGAATACCTAAAGCACAGAGCATTACACGGGCCATCTTGGTGCGTTTTATGCAAAGACGCATCGGAATCCACTGAGCATCTATTTCTGAGCTGCACTGCTACACTAGAATTATGGCGATCTCTCAAAAATCATATCTCACACATTGACAACTGGGAAGGAACGGGCCTGATCGAGGCCTGGGAAAATTGGGCTCAAAAACAAAAAGGATCGAAATGTGTACTTCTCCCGATTCTTGTTAGCTGGCAGATCTGGAAGGCTCGAAATCACTCTATCTTTGAGAACAGACCCATCATCTGGCCACTGATCGAAGCTGCTATCATGGCTGCCTATAAGGAACTCCCCGACCCTCTGCCCCCAAAAGATCGCCATCCTCATCCGCCCCCTTGCATTGATAAAAACATCCCTTGGGCCTTCTTTGATGGGGCTGCAAATCATCAAAGCTGTGGGGGAGGTTTCATATTACATGTAAATGAACATCATCATTTCACTGTCAAATCGGGTCTGGGCACAGGATCAAATAATTTTGCTGAGCTCATAACCTTGAGACATCTTCTACATTTTGCTCTACATCACCACTGCACCAGCATTAATATTTTTGGCGATTCAAAAACTGTAATAAATTGGTTCAATGGCATATCAGACTGTCACATTCACACACTCAGCATCATCCTAAATGAAGTTTTAGTTTTCAAGGCAGCTTTTAACAACATCTCGTGTTCCCATATCTACAGGGAACATAACGGACATGCTGACAAACTATCCAAGGAGGCCGCGTTGATGGACAGAGGCATATGGGAGATCGCAGAGGTGAAGGGACGAAATGAATACAGATATTTTCACCGGCCATACATAGACCAAGAATACCAGCATGCACCAGAATCTTAATTACTGAAAGGATTTTTGTTTTTTGTCATGCAGACAGTGTCTATCTATGATGATCAGAAATTGCATATTTTTGTGCCTTTATGGCAAAATGTAAACAGTTTTATATGACAGAACTATCTCTCGGAGAGCTATACAGTGCTCTGCTCGATATATTTATGTAAATATGGAACACTGCTATACACACAGAGGGAATCGCATATGCGTAAAGCATCTACAATATGTAATTTTTCCAATATTAATGAAAAATTACGGATTTTTCCAGTGGAAAAGAAAAAAAACAACACCATTTTCTTTTATTTTAAGATCTAGATTTTCTTCCAAGCATATTTTAGATTAGTTTTGTGGCAACTTTAAATTTCGACCTCGCAAATTCAACATGAACTTTTATGTTTAAATTTTTATTCTTTTAAATTTTAATATATTGATTTTTTTTTTAATATATTAAATCTTTTTTATTTTTAAATATTAAATACATAAAAATATATAGTTTTTAATTTTTAATATAATTTAATTAAATTTAATACTTAAACAATCATAATATTTTTAAAAGATAAAATATCTAACCTTTATTTTTATAAAGTATATATTTAAAAAAAAGTTATGAATCATTTGTTTCCTCGCGTAATATATTACTTAATTAAAATTTATAATTTCACATTATTATAATTTTATTAGTTTTATTTAAAATAAATTAGATATATTTTTTAATTTTATTTTAAAATATTATTATAAATTTAAAAAATAAAAAATATTATCTATTTTATTTTTATCTCATACATTATTTTATTTAATTTAAAAGTCATAATTTCAAATTATCATAATTGTTTTCAAACATTTTTTTTATTTTTAATTTATTTTAAAATTTCAATTATAGTTAATAAAATATATATATATAATTTTAAATTATTATAATCGTATTTTTTCAAATAAAATTATTTTATTTAGTGTTATTTAATTATTATACATTTTGAAGTTTTTTTTTTTTTATAACTTTAACGGATATGATTTTTTTTTATTATTTATAGAGGAAAAAGAGTGGGGCTTTGCCAAAGCAGCCCTGATTACATCATGCTTGTACTTCTAAAACAGCTGATCTATCTAATCTTTTAGTAAGGAGTTTCTACAAATCTGTCCTCATTGATGATCAACCACCCTCTGTCCAGAGCGCTCCCTTTGTTTGCCATCAAGTCCGCTTCGCTGTTTGAGGTTCTGAGAATATGGTAGAATTTGTAAGATGCAAAGGATGAGAGCACTCTTTTCAATCTTTCCAGTGTTCTATTGAGACCTGCATTTCTGAATAGCTCTCCAGCGTTCAGCTTCTTTATGAGGATCTCCGAATCTCCAAAAATCTGAATATCTCTGATCCCTTTTTCTCTGGCTATTTGACAAGCTTTAAGAAGGCTGAGCAGCTCTGCTTGATTGTTAGTCTTCAAACCAAGACCCCAGTAGAAAGAATCTCGGGTGAGCCCTTCAGGGGAGTAGATGATCCCACCGGCGCCCGAGGGGCCGGGGTTTCCTTTAGAAGCCCCATCAAAGAAGATTGTGTGTGAGTTTTGAGCTCTCCACCAGATCTGGAATGTTTCATCTGTGTCTCTCTTCTTCCAGGTTGGGGGCTCTAATTTAGGAGAAAAGAGGATTTTTCTGTTTTGCAATTCAAGCTTTCCAAGCCACCGCTTCTCTGTCTGCTGAAGTGATGCATCCTCTTTATAGTTCTGTTGCTGCACCGCTTCTAGAAGAAGGGATCTGGCCTTAGCTGCTACTTGCAAGGGAGTGAGATGGATTTCTTTAAAGATCTTCTGGTTACGGGCCAACCAGATCTTCCAACAGACAAATTTGGGCAAAGCGTTCCAGATTTTGTACCAAATCGATTTTTGAGGGATATGATGAGAGTAGCGATGGCTCCATTCTGCGAAGAGGTCTGGGACTGATATCTGAGCGGGAGAGCTTATAAGTAAATCTTGGAGCGTAAAATCCCATACTTCCCTTGCGAACTGGCAGTCGATGAAAAGGTGTTGAGCTGTCTCGGCGTTGCTTCTGCAAAGAGCGCACCAGTGAGGGCCAGCGAAGTTTCTTTTTGCTAGATTGTCTCCTGTTAAAATCTTATTATGAATCAGAGTCCAGAAAAAGAAATTGACTTTTGGGAGAGCTGTGGGATCCCATACGTTTTTCCAGAACGCAGGACTGTGCTTGTTTTGTCCCGAAGTCTGTAGAGCTTTATAGCCTTCTGTTGCTGTGTATTCTCCAGATTGGCCCCAGCCCCATCGGTCTTGCATTGATCGATGTATCGGTGCAGTATCTTCGATCAGTTCCTGAAATAAGTTCAATTGCTGTTGCAGATGGGCTGGAGGAGCGGGGATTGCCCAACCTGCCCAATCGTCTCTCTGATCCCAAACGGATATATCAAATAAACTTGACTTCCCAACTGTAGTTAACCAGTCCCTTAAGCCAGCGATTTCCTCATTTTCGCTTAGAGGATTTCGCCCCATTATCCGATCCTGCCAGAGACGAGTTTTCTTGCCATTCCCTGGAATTCTGTAGACATTTCGTTTGAAGATTTTGCTGCTTTTGTAACAGAGCTTCCACAACAGCGTACTGTTAGCTGTGTAACCCAGATGGAGGTTTCTCAAATCAGTTTTGTTTGTATACTTTGATCGCAGTATGACACTTACAGGATGACTTGGCTCTTTGATCATTTTCCACAGGATTTTGCTGCCTAATGCGAGATTGACCAGAGAAGGATCTCGGATTTGCAATCCTCCTTCATCGATGGGTTTCTTGACTGTTTCCCAGTTTACAAGATGTTGTTTCTTGTCATTGCCCCTGCCTCCTTGCCAAAGGAAATTTCTAAGGAGAGAGGAGATTTGATCCATGACATTTCTGGGAGCGAGCAGAAAGGCTGCTTGGTAAATTATTAAGGAAGAGAGCTGAGATTTAATTAAAATGACCTTACCTCCTTTTGTCAACCAGTATCCTCCCCATTTCGATATCTTGGATTTAAATTTGCAGATTATGTCGCTCCAAAGCGATCTCTTATTCACTCCTGAGATTATGGGTAGCCCGAGATATCTGATTCTCTCCCATTGTGAATGCCCTTTGAATCCGAGAGTATTAGCTATATTATTGAGCTCCTGTTGATCTGTATTCCAGCTGTAGACTTCGCTTTTGCTTTCATTAACCAATGCTCCTGAGACTTTGCAATAGTTCCTAATGACCGTGTCGAAGGCCTTTGCTATTCTGGGTGAGGCGCCCCCCAGAAGAATCGAGTCATCTGCGAATAATGCGTGATTCAGGGGGCTTACTCCGTTGGAGGGTTTGAGGCCCGGAATGGATCCTGACAGTCTTTCAGCTTCAAGTTTTCGACTTAATGCTTCAGCCAATATGATGTAAAGATAGGGGGAGAGCGGGCATCCCTGCCTGATGCCTCTCTTGGCTTTAAAGAAGTTAGTAGGTCTGCCGTTTATGAGAGGAGCTATCCATGGGTTATTCATGCAGGCTTTTAGAAGGTTGACAAACTGAATGGAGAAGCCAAAGGAGAGCAAGACTTTACTGAGAAATGTTCTATTGACTCTGTCGAACGCATTCGCCATATCTAACTTTATGAGCATACCTTTCTCTTTTCTCTGCTTGCTTGAGTGTATGGTCTCCTGCACTTGTATGACGTTGTCCAGGATGTGTCTACCTTCCACGAAACCTCCTTGAGAGTTAGAGATAATTCTAGGAAGCAAGGGCTTCATTCTGTTGGCCAACAACTTTGCCAAGATCTTATAGGAAGCATTGCATAACAAAATTGGCCTGAATCTGGCAAAAGTTTCCGGATTAGAGTCTTTGGGAATCAGAGCTAAGTAGGTTGAGTTAGTGCTGCCACCTACTTTAGCTTTTGTCATGAATCCCCTTATCATCTTTTGCAGATCATTTTTTATGATGTCCCAGCATACTTTGTAGAAATGAATGGTGAATCCGTCCGGCCCGGGGGCCTTGTCGGAGTCCATAGACCAGATAATTTTGATTATTTCTTCCTCTGTAACAGGTTTGCATAGATCTGAGTTGTCCTCCGGAGAGATTAAGGAGGGGATGTGATTGAGGAATTCTGTTTCATCCGTTTCTTCACCTTGAACATCCGAGCTGTAGAGATTCTGAAAGTGTAATTCTGCTGCTTCTTTGACTTGTTGATTGCCCTTGCAGATTTGGCCCGTCATAGTCTTTATTTCTGCTATATGATTCCTTGACAATCTAGCCCTGTACTGCCGGTGGAAGAAAGAGGTATTGCGGTCCCCTCCTTTTAGCCACAGGCTCCTAGACTTTAATCTCCAGTATTCTTCCTCTTTTCTAAAAGATTGGTAGGCTGCTCTCTGCGCTTTTATTTCCTTATCCAAGAGGTCTTCATTAATATTTTTGCTTTCCATGTCATTTTGTAGGGAATGCAAAGCCTGGACTGCTGCGACTCTAAGAGAGATGGGGTTGGGAGTTGGTTTCTTGATCCACTCCTTCAATGCTTTTTTGGTGAGTTTCAGTTTTTGCTCCCAAACGAAGCTTGGGGAACCTGAAATGGAGATGTTCCAGGTTGCTTTCACCGTGTCCAAAAAGCCTTCTCTTTCAATCCATTGAGGAGAAAAACGAAATGGGATGGGACCCAAATCCTCTTCGTCTTCTAAACAGAGCTGTATTGGCTTGTGATCCGAGGACAACTTGGGCAGAATTTTTGTTGTTATGATTTTCTTGTTCATGAGAAGGGATTGCACAAGAAAACGGTCCAGACGAGCAGAGATATGATCTGTTCCAGTTCTGTTGTTTGACCAGGTGAATAAGCCTTGGATTGGGTTAAAATCTTGCAGATCCCAGTGCTGAGCAAGCTCTTCCACTACACCCACCATAGGGTCCTTGGAGTTGGTACCTCCTCTTTTTTCTTTGGCTTTCAAAACAATGTTGAGATCTCCAGCGAGAATGATGTTGTTAGGGGTTTCCTGCTCAAGAAATTCTGCCAGAGATTTCCAGCAGTCTCTTTTTTCGGAGTAATTGACAGGTACATATAGATTGACTAGAGAGATAGATAACTTACTTGAAATGTGGGTTATTTCTGTATATATCCAATGCAGGGTCTCGTGAGTGTTGATCAATTGAAATTGTTCTTCGTTCCAGAGAGTTGCCAGACCTCCCGAGGAGCCCCGAGCGCTGACAGCTATACCTGAATTTTTCTTCCATTTTGATTTGCTGGTTTCTAGCAGGGCTTGTCCTGCTATCTTAGTCTCTTGGAGCATGAGGATGTCAGTAGGTTCCGATTTTAAGAGGTCCTTAACTGCTTCTATTTTTGCGGGGTTCCCCAGTCCTCTGCAATTCCAAGAGACTAGCTTCATTATTTACCTATGATTGGGGTGGAGCCGCCCTTGGATGACCTGGGCCTGCTACTTCTTCCGATTGTCATTTCTATCGTGGATTGGCTCCCTTGGGTTTTGAGCCTTTCTGCTTCTTCTTCTCTTTTTTCCTTGCGGGATTTCCTTCCGGGTCTTTTTAATGGTCTCTCAAAGAGTTCTTCCTCTGAGGACTCAGAGCTTTCTGCTGACTTTTTCTTTATGATTTCTGCATAAGTGGGGCTTGAGGGGCTGCCTTGGATGGCTTCGATGTGGATGTCGCCCCCTCCCTCTTTGCTTACAAGAGGGGTTTCCTCATGGTTCTCTTTTTCCTGTTCTTTGGTCAGTGGATCGGGTTGCGCCTCCTCGGTTCCTTTTGCATTTTCTCCTGTTTCCTGAGTTGGGGTGACGTTGTTCCTGTCTCCTGTTGCTGCGCTTTTTCCTGCGTCTTTCTTTGCTTGGGCTGTTCTCTGGACTAGGGTCCATTGATCTCCATTCTGTTTTTCAGCCTGATCCTCTGCTTTCTTCTTACAATGCTTGGCAAAGTGACCGTAGCCGTGACAGTGTCTGCATTTAAAGGGGAGCTGCTCATAGTCGAGCTCTTGGATGTGCGTCCATCCTGCCACCGTGAGCTTGATCGCTTCAGGCAATCCTTCTTCAAGGTCCACTTCGACGCAGATACGCGCACAAGAATATTGGTCTCTTCTTACAGCCTGGTCTATATATTTGCCTAATGCGTTCCCAATAGTCTGAAACGATTTTTGGTTCCAGCAATGAAGGGGCAGATGAGGGAGCCTTACCCACACCGGCACAGCAGATGGGACGTCTTGAGAGGGATCAAAGTCTGGATTCCATTGATTTAAATACAGTCCCTGCGGCCCCATGAAGTAGGGGCCATTTCTGAATATTAAGCTTCTGTCTTCCGTGTTTTCAAATACAAAAACGAAGTACCCTTTGCCAACAAAATAACTCTTCACTCCGTTTTTTATCAGAGGTTTCCAGTTTCTTTGGGACCAATCCTCCACGGATTTGGGGGAGGGCCATAGGCCTGTAAACTGGCCTATGAGGCCTTTTTCTGCCAAGTTCAGAGCCGCTTTGCAGGTGTCCTCCTCTGGCAGGGCAACAGAGGGTATCGAATCCATTCTTTTGATGAATTTCTGCTGTGTCACAGAAGGAGTCCGATTTGTCCCATTTGCAATCAAGTTTCTGAAAGCTGTGACTTCGGGGGGCGGATCCGCAGGGGGGGCAGAGCTCTCAGGAGCCTCCATCTGACTGCAGAGGGAGGGGCGAGGCTGTGCGCAGAGGCGCAGCAGCCTGAGCGACGCAGCAGAAATCTCAGAACCCTAGCTTGAGAGCGAATGCAAATAGATGATTTTAATATCTTTAAGAAATTACATTTTTGAAGTTTTTGAAAAGAAAAGTAATGTTTAAATAAATCTTATTGTCCTTTTTTTAACTATATATAAATTTGATAGCTTAAAAAAAATTAATAATGTATTTAAATTAAACTAAAACTATAGTATTATAAATTTAAAAAATAAAAAATATTATCTATTTTATTTTTTATCTCATACATTATTTTATTTTATTTAAAAGTCAACTTCAAACTATTATAATTGTGTTTTTAAATATATATATATATATATATATATATTAATTTATTTTAAAATTTCAATTATAATTAATCAAAAATATATATAATTTTAAACTATTATAATTGTATTTTTTCAAATAAAATTATTTTATTTAGTGTCATTTAATTTTTATACATTTTCGAATTTTTTAAAAGAAAAGTAATTTTTAAATAAATCTTATTGTTGTTTTTTTAATTATATATAAATTTGACACGTGAAAAACTAATAATGTATTTAAATTAAACTAAAACTATGTATAAAAATATAACAACATCTTATTTTATTTCAAGATTTAGATTTTCTTGCCATAATAATTTGTATTACTTTTCCTACAAGTTTATATTTCCAGTAATAATTTGTATTACTTTTCCTACAAGTTTAGATTTCCAATTTCCAATTAACAAATTTAACATAAAATTTTATTCTTTTAAATTTTAATATGTTGAATCTTCTGTATGGTTAAATATTAAATAAATAAAATTTTATAATTTAAAAATATATAATTTTTAATTTTTAATATAATTTAAATATTTAATATTTATTTTTTTATTTGAATTTAAATTTTTGTGATCTATATTTAAATCATTAAGATTTTTTTTTTTCATATTTAATTTTCCTTGTTCATATGTTTTTACATTAATTTTGATGGAAATTTGCCCACAAGGGGTAGAATAGAAGGTGATGGGATGTATTCTTAAGTCATTTCCTAATGTAAATGTCACCAGTTAGAAATTTGGGCAAAAATCCAATCATGTTATGTTAAGGGTTGGTGTTCTAGTCATGTTAAGCGTTGGTGTGGCCTAGGTCAGGTTCAATCTCTCAGAGATTTTGATGGCTTGATAGAAATTTGAATTTCCACGTTACAATTCCAAGGGTATTTCCACTTTCCAAATTAATATATATATATATATACACTAACTTATAGACAAGAGGGTCTTTTTGAGTGAAATCCCAACAATACAATTTCAAGCAAATTTGTGGTTTTTTGTTGTTTAAAATACATTTTTGAATGCATAAATAAATACAATACCGTGAAAAACTCGTGAGGCACTCAAATTCTACAGTTTAAACAACTTAAACTCGAGTTTAAGAATATCTACCAAATTTTCGTTAAAATTAACTAAAACAAAAGACTTTGAAAAAAATTATTATATATATATATATATATTAAGTATTTAGCACATTTTTTTTTCATGTGAAATAAATAAAATTTTATAATCATTAAATTTGTAATATTTAAACTTAAATATAAGTTAATTAAACTTAATATTTAAAGTATAATAACAATACTACTATCTATTGTTATAACAAAAAAACAATATTTTTAATTATTCATTTTCTTCCATTATATGAAATAAATATATCTATTTCAATAAAATCAATTCAATATAAATCCCTTTGGAGTATTAAGTCTAATATTTGGAGTATTATGTCTAATAAAAATATTAAAGTTCCAAAAAAAACTCAATTTTCTCTTTATTGAAAATTTTTGGCTCCTATACTTTATTTATGTCAAATCAATATACTTACTTCCCTCCACTTATATAATTTCAATATACTCATTTTAATAAAATCAAGTTAATATGAGTGACTTCCTCTCCTCCATCCTAATAAATTCAAGTCAACATGAGTAACTCACAAGCATTGGTATAGTCTAATAAAAAAATTAAAGTTAGAGAAAAATGTTAATTTTCACTTTGGCTAAGAAGTTTCCCCCAAAATTTTTGGTAACGCAAGAAAATCCTACTTTTCCTACATCTTCAAACTACTCCAAATCACATAGTTTTTGGCCACGCTTGCCACAAAAAATTGTGTTGGACTTTCTCACCATCACCAATGCTCATTACTCAAGTTCAATTCCACCATTAACAGATATGCTATACTCCAATGCACTCCAAATGCGTGTTTTTCCCATCTCATGCAAATATACTATGACATGCCTTCACACATGCATCTAGCTTGGCACTTACAATGCTCACTTCAACAATACGAACCTCGCCTTCTAGCACATTCAAGTCGAGATCAAATCATTTTCATTCTCTAGTTTCAAATATAATGTTGTTGAAGTTTCTTCGAAGGATAAACTTACAAATTCCCCCTTCTCCAAACCAGCATTAAGTCTGTAAGGCACGAGAATCTGTCACTCATAAGGTAGAGAGAGTTAATTGTCTTCTACACCATTCTATATGCATCATTTGACAATATTCTGCAAATTAAATTCATGATTAGACATGCGTTGAATCCTCTTCACAAAATTCTACTACAATATGTACAAAATACTTCATTGGGTTCACTTCATTCAAATTGTCTTAATCCTTGTGCTAGATTTCTTTTTAAAATGACAGATTAATCAACAAATCTATCATTAGTTTCAGACTCCACACATATATTGAAACTCTTTGAGTTTAACATCATATTGCACATAGACTCTAAATTTCTGTTAATCCTAAATTTTACACAATGATCCAGGTGGATATTGGTGGCCACTTGCCAAGTCCACCTGGACCCCCACCATTGTTTCTCTCAGCATTTTCAGTTTCCTTAATTATAGCACAACTTACTATTTTTAGCAATTTTTCGGGCCCTAAACTTCCGGAGCCGTTTTGAGGCCCTAAACGACGTTTTTTGGGAAATCTTGGGGCAACATGGGTCTGTGGATTGATGTTGCCCCTACCAAAGTGGTAGTGCTCGGATAGATCTTTCTAACGAGCTATTGTACACGTCAAACAGAGATCATATGCCAAAGTTACGACCCTGGGAAGTTGATGTACCAATTTACCCAAACGGAGCCCACAGTTTGGCGTTTCATCTTCTAGGGTTAGGTTTTGGAATGTTAAGGGTTTTCCATTGTTTCTCAACAATAAATAGGCCTTCGAGCCTCATTGTAACATAGTTCAGAGGCATGTAGCCACCACATCTCTTCTCAGGTGGATGTTGGTGGCCACCCACCTATCCATTTGGACCCCCACAACTGTCTCTTTTAGTTTTTTTTCAGTTTCCTAAATTGTAACATAGTTTACTATTTTTAGCAGTTTTTCAGGTCCTGAGCTTCCGGAGCCATTTTGAGGCCCTAAACGACGTTTTTTTGGAAATATGGGGGCAACATCAGTCCATGGACCGATGTTTCCCTTCCCAAAGTGGTAGTTCTCGGATAGACCTTTCTAACGAGCTATTGTATGCGTCAAACGGAGATCGTATGCCAAAGTTACGACCCCGAGAGATTGATGTACCAATTTACCCAAACGGGGCCCACAATTTGGCGTTTCATCTTCTAGGGTTAGGTTTTGGGATGTGAAGGGTTTTCCCTTGTTTGTCAACAATAAATAGGCCTTCGAGCCTCATTGTAACAGAGTTCAGAGGCATGTAGTCACCACATCTCTTCTCAGAGATAAGCTACCATCGCCCTAGCTGTTTATTTCCATTTTCTGTTTGTAAGCATATCTCAATATTTTACATTAATGAAATGAAGTATTATTTCCGCTGCATCTTTGTGTTTATGGTTATCTCCGTAATTTGTTGCGTTCCTGTTTAAATCCGGACTTAAACAGGAACTCAACAAATTACAGAGATAACCATAAACACAGATATGCAGCGGAAATAATACTTCATTTCATTAATGTAAAATACTGAAATATGCTTACAAATAGTAATGGAAATAAACCAGCTAGGGCAATGGTAGCTTATCTTTGAGAAGAGATGTGGTGGCTAAATGCCTCTGAACTGTGTTACAATGAGGGCCTATTTATTGTTGAGAAACAATGGAAAACCCTTAACATTCCAAAACCTAACCCTAGAAGATGAAACACCAAACTGTGGGCCCCATTTGGGTAAATTGGTACATCAACTTCCCAGGGTCGTAACTTTGGTATACAATCTCCGTTTGACACGTACAATAGCTCGTTAGAAAGATCTATCCGAGCACTACCACTTTGGGAAGGGCAACATCGGTCCATGGACCCATGTTGCCCCTAGATTTCCCAAAAAACATTGTTTAGGGCCTCAAAATTGCTCCGGAAGTTCAGGACCCGAAAAACTGCTAAAAATAGTAAGTTGTGCTACAATTAAGGAAACTAAAAATGCTGAGAGAAACAATGGTGGGGGTCCAGGTGGACTTGGCAGGTGGCCACCAATATCTGGATCACACAAAGACTAGAATTATTATATATTCAAACAAAGGTAATTCATGAACATAATTACATGAAATTCTATTTCATTTCACAAATGTGTACATACAATGCTACTCAGAAATATTTGTTTCTCTCTATCATTTGGCCATCCTCTTTTCCTCACACTTACTCTATTTTTTATTGTCCATAGGCTTACAATAGATATAATTTAAAAACATCACAGATTTTTCTAGACTTTAAAATCACTCCATAAATCATATTTTCCTAACTCCTAAAATCACTCAATCTATCCTTAGAATCACTCCATAAATCACTCTTAAATCTCTCGTGCTTTTTATGATAATTAAAGAAACCAAAATTATTTATAATAAGGAATTAGAATTCCTTCTCTGTGTCAAACGCCCTTTGAGGCTTTGTCTCCAAAAGGATTTGATAGTTTTGGGTGTGAGAATGCTCATGTTCCCAAAGTAGAAAAATTTATGATCTCCTAGACATAAGCCTTTGAAGTAACAATCCTCCTGGATCCCACATCTTGTTCTGTAGTTTTCCATGCATTTTGACTTCAAAATATTTTAGATTCAAATAGATGTTATTGTTGATTGTTTGCTTCCTTCAATGTATCTTGTTTTGGGATTCGTCTTCATAAGTTCCTAGAGCTCATTTATTTCAATATCCAACTCATCCATTTCTCGTTGGATCTTCTCTTGCATAAGATTATCATGAATCTTATCCCACTCTGCTTCGACATACATCTTCCAACAAATGCTTAAGAACTTTATATGCCTTCTCCACTGCTGCTCTACAACAGATTCATTGTTGTCTTCTTCAAAATTCTCCATTTTGATTTCATATTTCATCTCAATGATACTTTGTTGCATTTCCTCTTCATTTATGCCACTATTGTATGGCACTTTGAGTTTCTCCTCAAAATCAGCTAAGCCTGCAAATTATATGTAGTCCTCACTACATGTATCCTTTTTCATCCATTCCTCTAATAACCTTATTTATTTCTCAAAATATATAAACATTTTCTTTGAATGTTGTACTTGAGACTCGATTTCATCTTAAGTGTATGCTTCCTCTACATCTTCAACATGTTCTTCCTCTTCTTCAATAATTGGTTGATTAGAAGGATTGATAAATCCTATCTGCTTTCTTTTGATCAGTAGATCCTCATCAACTTTCACAATGTAGTCAACTATCATGTGTAGTATTTTATTATAACACTTGTACCCTTTACTTCTCTAGAGTACCCTAAGAAGATTCCTTTGTCTACCCTAACATCAAACTTTCCCAATTTCTCGTCATTATTTTTAATATAACACTTAATGTTGAACACTTTCAAGTGTTTATTGATGTTGGTTTTCCACGCCATAACTTATAGGATGTCTTGTCATAATTAGACCTGGGATGTGCTTCATTTAGTATGTGAATTTTTGTGTAAATAGATTCAACTCAATAGTTCTGTGGTATGTTTCTTTCCTGCATCATAGCTCCAACCATTTGTTGTACTGACCAGTTCTTCCTTTCAACAACTCCATTTTGTTGGGAGTGTATGCAGTAGTATATTGTCTCCTTATTCTATGTTCATGACAGAAATCTACAAATTCATTTGATGTGAAATCTCCTCCTCTATCTAATCATATGTGCTTTAACTCATATCATGTTTGGTTCTTTGCTAGTGCTTTGAATAACTTGAATTTCTCAATGCTTCTTATCTATATATCAAGAAGAATACTTTTGTTAGTCTGGAAAATTAGTCAATTGCTAACATGAAGTAATACTCACCTCTAAGTTATTTTTTTATAGAAGGTCCATATGTACTAGCTAAAAAGACTTACTAGTTGATAGTTGATCTTTAATCTTGAAAGAAACATGAGCATGTTTCTCCATTTGACATGAATTGCAAATATGATTTTATGGCTTTGTGATTTTGGGCAGGTCTCTTATAGCTCTCTTTTTGTTGAGTCTAATGATATGGTTGAGGTTTAAATGCCCTATTCTTCTATGCCACAACCAACACTCATCTTATTTCCCTGAATGACATTATTTACTATATTCCTTCAAAACATATACAATGATTTCTATTTAGATTCCATTGGCTAGTATCTTTCATGTTTTAGCTGACTCTATTTCACATTCCCGAGCCTTAAAGATGACACCATGTCCTATGCTGCACATCTGGCTCACACTCAGCAATTTATGTTTCAGTTCAACCACAAATAATACATCATGTGCTTTGCCTCTGCCATTATTCAAGCTACTCTACCTTTTCCCATTGTTTTCCCTAGTGCATCATTATCAAAGGTGACATTGCCAAATTTGTTTCCGTTTAGAGTCAGAAACTTGATCTTGTCTCTAGCCATATGTTTGGAGTAACCATTGTTCACATATCACTAATTGTTCTAGTTATGAACATCAAGAACTAGACTACACTTATTGGTTTCCTTCTCTTCCTTTTTATTTTTCCACAACATGGATTCCTCTATCCTAAGATTGTCCTAAGAATATGGTTTGAAGTTTATGAGTTGACATTCGTAATACTTATGTCCAAAATTGTGGCAACAACAATATTTAGTGACATCAAAAAGTAGGGAAAATGGATTATTGTTCTTACTTATGTTTGTCCTTGCATTTAAAAATTTGTTGCTAACTTCATTTATTTTCTAACTTCTTGTTTCATTCCTTCTGATATATGCTCTGTATTTCACAACATTATGGCCAATTTTTTCGCACAAAAAACAATATCCATAGAAGAAATTTTCATACTTGGGAAAAGATGGTTCTTGTGAATATGATCTCTTTGACATCTGATTGTTTTGTCTTTTGAAAAAATAAGGCTTCTAGTAACTTATTGCTAGCTTGTCAAATCTTCTTGTGTGTTGTAGTCGAGTAAGATTTTTCATTTTTTGCTCCTAAGTGGGATTTATCTTTTGTTATTGTTGAGTAGTGTTGTTCCTTTATTCTTGTTGAGGTGCATTGTTTCCATGTTATTTCTGAGGTGTGTTGTTGAAATCATTATACTTTAGGTGCTAATTGTTGTCATTATCTCCTATGAATACTTTAGTGAAGTTGCTGGTGTCTGTATCCTCTGTCTTTTGCTTAGTGGTTTCTCCTTCATATCCCAAACTAGATTTCATAAGCGAAAATATCCAAGTATCAATATCTCATCCAACTTTTTAGACCCCTCAATGTGTTTAAAGTTCATATTTAACTCAACTTGTTCTTTCTCTAACTTCTTTCTCGTAACAACTATTTCTTCTTCCAGTTTCTCACATTCTTTCCCTTTCTCTTTTAATTGTTGTAGTAGGATGTCTTCAACCTTTTTTGCCTCTTCTAACTCAACCTTTAATTGGAGAAGCTCTCATACTTAGGCTCTTCTTTAACATATTTAATCAAAATTTCCTTTTGTTTTCTATTCTTTTGTTTGAGTCTGTCAATTTTTTCTAAAGAATTATTTAGTTCTTCTTCAAGGTAAACTTCACCCTCTTCTTCTTCACTCAACTCACAGTCATTAAGTTTTTCAGATTAAGATTTTAGATCCATAAGCATAAATTCACTAATTCCTTCTTCATCATAAGATTCATTTATATCACAAGAGGAATTGTTATCTTCTTGTGTATACAATATTTCTTTTTAAATCTTTTCTCATTCTTTATTCTATTATATTTGTTCTTTTATTTACCTTTTGATTTATTTCTTCCTTCTTAAAAGGACATTTTGAGGCATAATTACCTACTCTTCCACAATTAAAGCACTTAAAAGGAAGCTTGTATGTATACTTACCAATCCCTTTCTTCAGCCTTCTCACAAATTTTGCTTCTTCTTCATCTGAGTCTAAACATGAGCACTCCTGGACTTTTGTAGATTTATTATTTGTTTTGAATGTTTTATCCCTTTAGATTGATTTTCCTTTTGTGATCATCATTTCGTAGGATGTTAGAGAGCCAAGCAATTCATCCATTGTTAGGGTTTTAATGTTAGAAATTTCTTCAATTGTTGATAGTTTGGGATTTAACTTTGCAGGGAGTGATCCCAACACTTTTTGGACTATGGTGGATTCCTTAATGGTTTCATCAAGACCTCTCATAACATTTACTATTTCACGAACTCGAAGAAATAATTTTTCTATCTTCATCATCGCTCATTCTCAAGGACTCAAACTGCATTTTGTAACTTGTAATTTAGCCATTTTTACTTTACCATCTCCTTCATGAATGTTTTTCAGTTTATCCCACATTTTTTTAGCAGTCTTACAGTGAATTACTTTTATAAATTCTAATTTAACCAGTCCACTTAGGATAACATTCACAGCTTTGGTATTGCATGAAAAGTCCAATTTATCATCATTATTAACAATGTTGGGTGGTTTCTCATACCCATACTCTATTGCACCTAGAACATCTACTCAAAGGGACATCAAATATGTCTTCATTCTAACTTTCCAAAAAGTATAATTAGTACCAGTAAACAAAGGATCTTTGCTTATAGAACACCCTTTATCACTAGCCATTACTATGAGTTAGATCTTCCTTTTGGATGTTAGGTTGATGCAAAAAGAATTAGCTCTGATACCAATTGTTGAAAACTAGGCAATTACTAAGGGGGGTTGAATAAGTAATTATGTCTTTTATATGAAAATTTTCAAATTATTTTAATAGCCTTTTAGCCTTTTCTTTTATAATTAGTAGAATTATATCAATGTTCAACAATTAACTATGAATTCATAAGTAAACACACAAGAAATACATTTAGCACATGTAGACACCATATATAAGTGGAAATTGATGCAGAAGCATCTGACCACGCTTAATTAAAATTAAATTCAAAACTGTGAAAGGGGAGATGCGGAAAACGATCCGAAAAGGGGCATTAAATTCCATGAAATTCGGCTAAAAGTGATAAATTTGTTATCGATGTGGCATCTAGAATATTTCAATTCATTTCAAAATTTGTCATGTAATAAAAAAATGAGTGCTTCTAGGCGATTTGTGGGAGGAAATCATGGATCCTAGATGATCCACGCTTTTGTAATTTCTTTTTAAATGCAAAGTTTGTTTGGTGTGGAGGGTGAGCTACAATGTAGACCTGCGAGTGAAAACCAGGGCCTTGGGAGGCCACAAAAAATGTAAAATCAGGCTTGAGATTTAAATTAAGAAAGTGTGTATTTTATGTATCCAGGAATGTTCTGTTTCATGTATTATCTGTGTGCATTTTATATTTGTCATTATCTTCTTGGGCCTGTTTGTTCGAGACGTATACCTGCGTGAATGTGCTTTGTAGCGTTGACATGAATTGGTGTGGAGCCATAGAGCCAAGTGCTATTTGACTGAGAGATCCAATCGCAATTGTTCCAAAGTATTCCCATCGCATATCATACATAGACAAAGAGAGTCGTGATTCGTGAGGAGCTGGTCGAGTGAGGGGCGAAACCACAATAAGTCAAGATTGTGATCTGCTGAAGTGCGACATATCTTAAAATATGTGATATTGCAGAAAGGGTTGGACATGAGATTTGCGATCAGATTGGTGCCAAGTGGAAATTAATCAAGTTTTGTGGGCCATAACCCATAGGTCCACGTATTGATTTTAGGATGCATTTTTGCTGCATCAAAGTGGTATCAGAGCAGAATAAGATTCTACGTGCAATTGAAAGAGGTGCAAATATGTTGAGGATTGGTAAGCGTATGGTATTTTTATTATCGTACAGGTAGCAGCAGAAGAAAGTGAGAAGAATACAGCAGCCTAGAGCCATGAGTGCTCAAATGGTTCCAAAGAAGAGAGAACCAGAGAGATACCAAAAGACTGAGCTCAAAGGAGAGAAGCTTGGTGAGGTATTGGGTAGCAAGGAGGACTTCTTACTGCAGAGGTTTTGTTGCAGCTCACGGAAAGATCATAAAGGCAATTCCACAGAGGATATGGGTAGAATTGCTAAGGGATGAAGAAGGCATATGACCAGGAGGTCATAGAAAAGTTTTGTACCTCGAGAGTCTGATGCAGGAGCATCTGACCATGCTTAGTTAAAATTAAATTCAAAACTGTGAAAGGGGAGACGTGGACAACGATCCAAAAAGGGGCGTTAAATTCCATGAACTTTAGCTCAAAGTGATAAACTTGTTATCGATGTGGCATCTATAATATTTCAATTCATTTCAGAATCTGTTATGTAATTAAAAAATGAGTGATTCTAGGCAATTTGTGGGAGGAAATCGTGGATCCCATATGATCCACGCTTTTGTAATTTCTTTTTAAATGCGAAGTCTATTTGGTGTGGAGGGTGAGCTACAATGTAGACCTGCGACTGAAAACTAGGGCCTTGGGAGGCCACAGAAAATGTAAAATCAAGCTTGAGATTTAAATTAAGAAAGTGTGTATTTTATGTATCCAAGAATGTTCTGTTTCATGTGTTATTTGTGTGCATTTTATATTTGTCATTATCTTCTTGGGCATGTTTATTTGAGATGTATACCTGCGTGAATGTGCTTTGTAGCATTGACGTGACTTGGTGTGGAGCCATAGAGCCAAGCGCTATTTGACTGAGAGATCCAATCGCAATTGTCCCAAAGTGTTCCCATCACATATCATACATCGACAAAGAGAGTTACGATTCGTGAGGAGATGGATGAGTGAGGGGTGAAACCGCAATAAGCTGAGATTGTGATCTGCCGAAGTGCGACATATCTTAAAATATGCGATATTGCGAAAAGGGTTGGACCTGAGATTTGCGATTCGTGAGGAGCTAGATGAGTGAGGGGTGAAACCGCAATAAGCCGAGATTGTGATCTGCCGAAGTGCGACATATCTTAAAATATGCGATATTGCGGAAAGGGTTGGACCTGAGATTTGTGATCAGAGTGGTGCCAAGCGGAAATTAATCAAGTTTTGTGGGCCATAACCCACAGGTCCGCGTATTGATTTCAGGATGCAGTTTTGCTGCAACAGAAACCCATAAAGGGAGAAAACCACAATTTTTTTGTTGTGATGTAAAGGTTAGCACCAACTCTGTGTTTTACATTAATTTTGTAGGCTTCTACCTACAGGAGGCTTCAACCTTTATTTTCTTCTACGAGCTACAACTTGTTGGGAGAACCCGCTCCCTCTTCTACAAACTCCCACTTGCTCTTTTTAAGGCTATTACCTGAGAGGAGACACCAATCTCTTGAAAAGATTAAATATTTAATTTGTTGATTCATTTGGTCTTTGAATGATGAGTTCCTCCTTATCTCTATTTTGTACTTTTTTTATACTCCTTTATAGATGCCTATCTCTTGCTCTTTCTCTTCAATTTTGGTTCACTACTGTTCTTCTTCCTCTTCTTTCTTTTTCAAACAATTCATGAACTAGGTCTCACAAAGTTCAATCAACTAACAATTTTGCCATCCAAAAATGCATCTTTTTGTAGACATGACTCTCACTGACTGTTTGTATTCTAATGCAGGGATTTGAAGAGGTTTAGTTTGTCTTACCATCTCCAAATAGTCCGTTCATTTCAAATCCTTATCAACATTGTTGTCTTTTACTCAAAATTAAACTGACATTTGAAGTGGAAAGAATAAATATTATCAAATGATGTGTAACTTCCAGATTGCCTGCCAATACTTTGCCTTCATCACTAGTTGGTCAAGGTGTTCTCACTCCTATAGATCAGCATAATGACTCATTTTCTCCAGCACTCCAATATAAACATATTCTTCTCACCTCGGTTTTAGTTTGAAAAGGGAGGTTTGGATTGCTCTAAATTCGGGTCAAAGTTTTTCCACATACTTTCTCTTGGTACAGGTTCAGATCTAAAACATGTTACAAGATTTTCCTTTAAACATTGATATAGATATATAGTATTTCAAATCACCGAATGTAGTGATCTACCTAAAATTTTGAGCTTGTCCTTCTAAATTAGCTTTACTTCAGGGCCACTCCTTGTGCATGATTAAAGAGACATGTCACTCCATCGCTAGGAACAACACCTACTACACATGTTGGTATTTATGACAACATGTCTCATGGACCTTTGTTTGGATGTAGATTTCCCTGAGAGATGTCTTGCTTACAAAGGTGTTGGACTACTTTCATCATCTATTGTATTAATAAAATACTATGATCATGTTTATGTTCCCTGAGAGATGTCTTATTTGCAAAGGTTCTAGACTATAACTTTCATCATATAACATATTCATGGAAGGCTTTGAACTTGTTTCTTTTCCATGAGAGATGTATTGATTACAAACAAACTGATTACTAGCTCTCCACTTCCTTGGCACCTAAGAATGGCCATATATAGCCATATTGAATTGACATGTCTTACATTGACAAAAGTATTCAAAATTTGGTTTATATTTGTTCCATGTGTAATTGATAATTAGCAGATTGAATCCTCAAACACTTTGTCTCCAAATTGATTGGGGTATTATGCACCATTAAAAAGAAAATTGAACTCCTTTGCTGGGTTGATATTTCCACAGGTTATCATAATGAATTGCTTAGGTGCATTGATGGTTCAACTCCTGTTTGGTATTGATCCTTTATTCCTTTGCAACTTTCAGACCTAAGTGTCTCTCTCATTTCTTCTTGTAGGAGGAAGAGACTCACTTGGAGTTTGCTCAATGATCCATTGATAGTTACCTCAATCAATGTCATACTGAAACAATGCCCAATGCTTACCAAACAATCTATTGGAATTTTAAAAAGGTTATGGGACAACTATTGATTTGAGAGCCAAAAACATATGAACTTCTCTTTGAAACTTAAGCTTGACATCAATATAGGTTTTAGATTAATGAAATGGAGTATGTCCTTGCTGGAACTGTTATCAGCTTCGAGAGTGCCCTTATTTCCCTTAAGATTGTTGCCCATGTTATCTTTATATACCTCACTATACTTATACTCAAATTTATGGAATAGATCATTTATGAGGTCATAGGTGGAAAGACTATTGAGGGTTCTATCATACGTGCTTCTAATGCAAAATTCGAAAATGGAATCAAGGCCAGCTTCATTAGTCTCTGCATTACGATCATTTCTTTTCATTTCATTTGTACCCCATGTAGACATGGGAGAATCTATAGAGATTAAAAGAAAAGTTGCTACAGGTCCTACATATGCTAACTCGGATTGGAGCCTTGTTTATGTCTCGGACTGAAACAAAGTAACCCTCATATACTTCTTAGACTAATATTGATTACCTGTATCAAGATGAGGATGATAAGCATAAGCATTGTGAGGATGATACCAATGCTAATGTGGGCTTATTCTTGTTAACTAACCTTTGACATCAATGCAAGATACAACATCAATGCCAAAACCTTCAACAATTACATCAATAATGAGCACTTTTGTCCAATTAAAACATCAACTTGCCATTCTTTAAGAAAAATGTAACGCGACAAGGAACTTGCTGGTGAATTTGTACAAAGATTTGCAATTTGGGGCATCCAAATAATGAGTGTCTATGAATTCAAATTAAGGGGATTGGAAGAAAAAGATGTCGTGCACCAACTCATCAAAGAAATAGAGATGGAGATTGGGTATTAAGAATTGTTGACGATCATATTTTGTTCATTATTATTTTTTTAAGTTATCAAGAAGTTAGAAATCTATTATAAAATCTTGAGAATTTTATCACCTCACATATATATATTTTATATTTTGTTTTGGAAATATACATTTTATTTGAAATTAGAAAACATTCAACATGTAATAATAATATTATTTAATTTAACTAAACTTTTTTTTGATAAAATTATTAAAATGATATCTATTATTTTAACTTTTTATTTTTTCAATTATCTATAATTGCTAGTAATATTTTTTTGAAAATTATAAATATTACATTTCTAAAAGCAATAAAAGAGTATTTAATCCATACACATATATATACACACGTAATTTTAAAATGTTCAAAGTATTTCCATATGAAAAAACAAGTGTGCAAATAAGAATTTTAGAATCAATATTATCAATCAATATATGATAATACTAATGATCTCCTACTTTAATCCAAACGATATTGTCATATTATCATATTCTAATAAATTGTCTGCAAATTTCTTAGCTACGTGAAAAAAATCGCGGGTGGAAATTCTCAAATTTTAGCGAATAAATTGGGTGGAAATTTCTGCAATAGAATGGAAATCGCAATATTATGAGATTCCAACGTACTGTACTTCAAATCTGGTGAGAGAAAAGCACAATATGATCAATTAGAAGAAATGTTTCTACTGACTTGACTTGAGTGAGGGAATAAAGTGGGTGGAAATCTTTTTCAATGGAGAAAAAATCGCAATATTCTAAAATTTTATTGAAAAATGGTACTGCACTTTCCGATTAAATAGGGTGCAAAATTTCTACAATCGCAAGAAAACCACAATTTGATCAAATACCAACGTCCTGCCAGAGATGGTGTCAATCCCATCTGAGTTATAATAAACTATAGCAAGAGAGGATAATTAGAACTTAGGTTGTGTAGAATGGAGTTAATAAACTATAGTAAGAGAGGATAATTAGAACCTAGGTTGTGTAGAATGGAGTTAGAGTGCTTTCCATTGGAACCTCATAGTTGAATATTTATAACTACAAAATAACATTAGGACTTTTAGATACTATATTTTTAGTAGATTAGACTTATGTAGTTCTGCGCATATAGTGCCCAACCACACTTAGAAGTTTGCATAATTCCTTGATGATAATTAAAATAAACCATGGAATAAAATATTATTGTTGTAATTTTGTTTCCAATCATAAAGTGTCCAATTTTTTTGTTTTGGAATTGAACTTTAAAACAACTAGTGCTACAAAAGTTGTGTTCATCCTCTACAATGAATCACTCTGTCTTTTAGAAAACCTACAAACACGTTAAGTATTCTTTATCAAAGTTATTATTTGAAAGGTTTTCCAAATAATCACAACCATTTTTAAGTCTCAACGTTTCATGCCAACCACCAACCATTGTAAACCACTAATAGGAAGGGATGTGAAAGAATGAATTTGTAAACAGAAATCATGTTTTAAGTTCATATTAATGTAAATTTATAACTCAAATTATAATTTTAAATAATAAGAAGGTCAACCATAATGAACGCATTAGAACACATAGGATCATGGTTTTATGTACATACATAATGTGATGTGTGTGGCGTGCATGACTATGTTATGAGGTGGGGGTGTTGTGCCACGTCTACAAATGATTATTCTTGCTACGGTGGTAGCCATGCGTGTTAGGTAAACTTGACTCGATGAAAGAATCATGGTAGTTTTGGGAACATGGCTTTGGTTTACCATAGTTTTGTACTTGTGGATTACACGTAATGAAGCCTTTAAAAGGATTGGGAATATTTCATTGTAATGTGCCAGTGAGGTTAGTGGTTAAGGATCACTTGGTCATCTTGGTTAAGTTTGGCCAAGGGACACTAATAAAATATTTTTTTAGCTGGTTTTTCCATGGATTGGGATTTTCTAGGGTAAACATTGTGTTTTATGTGTTTTTTTGTCGTTGGTAAATTTAAATTTCTCGATTAATTTCTCTCAATATTCTTTTAACATGGTATCAAAGCCATGGGGTGAGGTCAAAGTTGAGAGAGAAGATTATTGTGTTTTGATTAGTAGGTGTGAGAATGATAAGAGGCATGGATATGTGCAAGAAGGTGTACAATAAAACCCATGTCAAGCCTCTTGCTCAAATTATATTCATGTCAAGGTTGCACTCAAAGTGTCTGATGGAATGCTTCAAACAGATGATTTATCATGGTTTGTTTGCTTAAGATTGTAGATTTTCAATGGTGAAACAAGTGACCTATGGAGGAGGGAGATGTTGGTTGTGTATTATAAACAACGCAAATTACAAAAACAACAATAACAATATTACAATGGAGTTGAAAATTTTTACATGTAAATGGGCATACTATTGTAAGACCGAGTAAGACATGCATACCTTGGGAAATTAATTGTAAAGTTTGGAGTTAGAACTAAGTGATAGAGGGGCATGTCAAATTACTTAGATGTAAACTTTGAGGGGGGTAGGGCCTAGAGGTAAGTAGTGCTAGCCCACTTGGCCAGTTTGGCTGGATTTGGTCAAGGGAAACCCAAGTCAAGCTTTAAGGTGAGACTTTTAAGTAAACTTGACTCAATGAAAGAGTCATGGTGCTTTTGAGCACATGGTTTTGTTGCCCATAGTTTGTGCTTGTGGTTTGCATGTAATGAAGCCTTCAAAAGGCTTGGGGATACTTTATTGGAATGTTCCAGGAGTGAAGGCTTAGGGGAGACTTTTAAGTAAACTTGACTCAATGAAAGAGTCATGGTGGTTTTGAGCACATGGTTTTGTTGCCCATAGTTTGTGCTTGTGGTTTGCATGTAATGAAGCCTTCAAAATGCTTGGGGATACTTTATTGGAATGTTCTAGGAGTGAAGACTCAGGGGAGACTTTTAAGTAAACTTGACTCAATGAAAGAGTCATGGTGGTTTTGAGCACGTGGTTTTGTTTCCCATAGTTTGTGCTTGTGGTTTGCATGTAATGAAGCCTTCAAAAGGCTTGGGGATACTTTATTGGAATGTTCCAGGAGTGAAGGCTAATAGCCAGCTTGGTTAGTTTTGGCTAAGGGACGCTAATAAAATATTCTATTAGTTGATTTTTTGTTGGAATGAGCTTTTTTAGGATGACCATTGTGCTTATGGGTGTTTTTTTTTACTGGTAAATTTAACTTTCATAGTTAATTTCTCTTGATATTTTTTTTAACAATGCACCCCAACCTTTCCCCTCTCTAGCACCCCATCTTAAGAAATATTCATTTTAAAGTTATAATCATAATTTATTTTTACATTTTCAAATGAGTTAACCAATATTGTATTAGTTGATTTTTTGTTGGAGTGAGCTTTGTTAGGATGACCATTGTGCTTATGGGTGTGTTTTGTAATTGGTAAATTTAACTTTCATAGTTAATTTCTCTTGATAATTTTTTTAACAATGCACCCCAACCTTTCCCCTCTCTAGCACCCCATCTTAAGAAATATTCATTTTAAAGTTATAATCATAATTTATTTTTACATTTTCAAATGAGTTAACCATTTTAATCAAAGCCTAACCTTGAGGGCATCGAGGAGAATTGACCCTGTGACCTCCCAATGGAAAGGTGCTTTAGCAACAGGACCTGGACCAATTGAGCTAACCCTCAAGGTCAAACCTTTTATAATTTATAAATTATAAATGTTGACTTTATTTATTTATTATGAAATGTGGCTATCTTTATTTATTATTTCTAATATAGATGCATTACCATTTTATTATATAAATGTTGTTGTTGTTGTTGTTATTCAACTTATTATTAATAATAATAATAATTATAATGATATATATATATATATATATATATATATATATATATATATATATATATATATATATCATGAATTATAAAAAGGATAATTTATTGGAATGTAAAAATAAATTATGATTATAACTTAACTAGTGCAACCATATAAATTAAATGACTTGTAAACATCAATAGACATCAATCCATGACAAACGTTAAAACCCTTATGATACATCTCATGTTGCTAAAATAAAAATAAAAATAATAAAAAATAACTAAATTGTTTCTTTATTATTATTATTATTAATTATAAGAAGATTTAATATATAAATTAAATATTTAAATGATATGGGGATGTGGAAGAACCTAGGACTTTCAGCTCGAAAACTGCAGAAAGTTAAAACCACTAGGAATAGGTGCGGACTATGCTTGTAAGAAGAATGCTCCCTACCACAGTCCTCACCATTAGCTAATATCACTTGTCCCTCTTTGTCAACCCCACATCTACTGGTTATCTCCATAGTTGGAAGGTTCGTAAAATGTGTCTGTGGTTCCATAGTAGGTATAGTGGTTGATCTATCAGTTTCTAGCTCAAGGTCTCACATTGAGGAGGAAGAATAGGTTGACTATGATCTAGAAGAGGGTGGTTTTCGAACAAATTTTGGCAAGTACCCAAAAATTCACCCAAGGAAAAGAGGGAGATAACTTAGAGGGCCCTTTTTAAAGGTGTGACGTACTATTATTTGCACCCAATGGCTTACGGCTCAGTGTTGCTTCAAGCTCAATATTGCCTGCACGGAGTGAGCCGCATACGAGTATGGTCAATTTCATTCCTGAGATGGCGTCAAACCCAGGAACACCATGCCTTGTAGGAATCATCATTCTGGTATATTGGTTGTCCAGATCTATGTTGGTATCTGACTTCCTTGTTTGTATCTGACATCCTTGTTGGTATCTGACTTCCTTGTTGGTTTCAAAGTGGGTTGGTCATCACCTCAATAGCGTTATTCCAACATGAAGTTGATAAATTTATGTCATCTGGAGGTTTAGAGGTCCTAACCCTAGCCTCAAAATCATAAGGAATGGGATTACAAGGATTGGTGAATTTATGACCAATAGTATGGAGTCAGGGTTTTTGAGATCTATCATGGACTTCATTAGAAGTCACCCGATCTATGTAGTCATTCCTTCCTTCACCCATCATGAATAGTAGGCCAAACTTTCAACACTTTTCAGTGTCTTTAGGGTTCACAAAAGGAATTGAATGCAATGAAGGATTACAAATGCCTTGCTGGTCTCTTTCTCTCACCAGGTTCCTTTGACCTCACAATATTTGAGTAGATTCTTATGGGAAATCCTCATTTTGAAGGTAGAAGAAGAGTTGAATTAAGTATCACATGAAGATATGGCACCAGGGAAGAAACCCTCACCAACCTCAGAAGGAAAAGAGAACCAGGAGGTTGAATCTAAGAAAGTCAATAAGAGGAAAAAGATTCATTGTGTCAAGAAGACCCATAGAGGCCAATTATCCCTTGTTTTGGTAGTAGACATCTTCATGCACAAGGTGGAGGAAATGTATGGGAAATATCTGGTTGGATGGGTGAGGGGTCGAAAATTTGGTGTATCAACCTTAAAATCATGGATGAGCAAGGAAATCACACCCATTGTTAATAGTCCTTGGGAGGTGGTTCTATTGACCAAAGGATGGATCCACCTAGTTTTCAAGGAAGTGATCGATGCCCAAAAGGTTAAACAAAGCATATGGATGATTGGATCAACTCTTATTCTCTTTAATTTTTGCACTCTATTCTTTGATGCAAAATTGGAGAGAATGGATACAAAGTCGATTTTGGTGTGCCTACTATGTCTTCACCCTCATTACTAGGATGCACTAATCTTCCAAGACATAGGAAACTCCTTGGGCACCTATTTGAACCATGACTCTATATTTTTCAAATTCTCAATATGGCTCTAGCTTATGTCCAGGTTAATTTTGATGTTAGAGAAGGGTATCTAGAGGATATGGACATAGGGATCAGGGAGGAAATAATTTATACATTGGATTATGCAGGTATCCTATTCAAGTGAAGATCATGTCGCATGCATGGTCATTTGGTTAAGGACTACAAGATGCCACTTTCAAAGAAATCGCATTTGTCCAAAAGAAAGAAACATGACCATGGAAATTTAGGAAAGGTTCTGACACCTGTCTTAGATGCTTTATTTACCATAGAAGAGACTGAGGGCCAAGAGGTTGTTGAAAAAGATAATACAAGGATTAAGGAGGAGCATGCAACTCCAATCTCATAGGTTGATATTATGGAAACATCAATTGTAGGTACTCCCCCATTTTCCCCTTGCCAAATTATTTCCCTAGTATGTGATGTATGTTCTACTTTCATGTCATGTGATAATAGTCTTGGGGTTCATTTGGAGCCCGAGGCACCCCCACACTCTCCCTTGTCTTCCCTAGATCCCATCCCCTATGCATCTTCCATTGTTTCTCTAGTTCATCCTAGTCCTCATTTACATGCCAATAGATGTCTTGGCTTCCCTGCCATGGATGAAACCCCTCCCCCTTGTTTTCCCCTTCCTGGGATTCCCACTCCTGTTTAGGCCCTATGCCCTTGTCCATCTATGATGAGAGATCACTCCTCCCTTGCATCCTCTCCCTCTCTGGGCCGATATCAAGCCTCAATAGCCCAAGTGGAGGTATACAATCTTTGTTTGAGGTCAGTTCTTCCTCGTTAGGATAGAATTACATGGGGACTTGGTAATGTGTTCCTTTCAATTGCATAGGACAGAGGAAGAGGTCGAAAATATCACTTGACAAAGATGAAAGAAAAATCTCTCTTAGACCTAGCTGCGAGGAAACAAATTTCTATTCAGGGGGTCCTTAGAGTTCTTTCATCCCCTAGAGGGTTTTCCCAATGAAACTCCTTTCATTTAACTACATGGCTCCAACATGTCCCCCAAAAAAGCATGCTCTAGGTATACTAGTTGAAGAAAAATTCCCAAATGTGATTTTCCTTCAAGAGACCTTGGGTCATGGTGATGCCATATTCAACTATTTATAGTATCTGTTAAAGAGTTGGGGGTTCTTGGCATTGTATGCTAATGGAAGATATCGAGGGGTTGCAGTGAGTTGGAATGTCAAGAATAGTCAAGTCTTAAATTTTTGGTGTATGGATTCTAGGTTGGGTTTCAAGGCCTTTTTAGAGGGCCTTAATTCTTCATTCACTCTGTTAAATATATATGGTCCTTCTCTCAACTACAAGGAGTTCTAGTATAACCTCTTTGAAAAATATTTTATCAATTCTCTGAGCCTCATCCTTGGTGGTGACTTGAACTTCTCCCGGGGCACATCTAAGATACGGGGTCCCAATGCTAGGCCAAAGCCTTTTATTAATTAGATTTTGAATAAAATTGAAGGTTGGAATTTGGTGGATGTGGAACAAGTGAAATTAACTCCTATTTGGAGGAATCATCGTACATGGATTGACAAAGTGGTCAAGAGGATTGATTATTTCTTATTATTAGAGGCTCTAGTGGGAAGTTTCCCTCTGATTAAATAATGGATAGGGGTTGGGGGTGATTCAAACCACTCCCCCATATTTTTGGAAATTAGAGGGGCCTCCTTGAAACTAGCCATCCCTTTCAAGATGGACTCCTTCTTAAAAGAGGAGGAGGTTTTATCCCTTATTAATTATCAGTGGAAAAATTTTAATCATCATCTCGGCTCCCATGTGGCCAACTAATTTGAGGATAATATTAGTTATTAAGTTGAAAACTAAAGAATGGGCTAAAAAAATAAGTTGAATAAGGTCCAGGAATTGAGGGAGATTAAAGAACAACTAGTGAACTTTGTTGATCAATATGGGGAAGGATTAATCTCTCCTAAATCTAGAAAGGCTCTTATGACCTTGAAAAAATGGGAAAATATGCTATTAGGAGAATGAGAGGAGTGATGATTAAAAAAATGAGCCATCTGATTGGCTAGTGGGGATAAGATTATTTTTTTTCCAAGCCTGTGCTAAGGAAAGGAAAATGCACAATACCATATGGAGTCTTTAGGGTCCTAATGGCACAAAAGTTACACATTTTTAAGGCATAAGTTTCATGGGAAAGAGTCATTTTGAAATCCTGTTTCATGTCACAACTAGAGCCTCAATCACAAAAGTAATTAGAATCGCTTAGCTTTTCGCGAAGTTGGTCAATGAAGATGAGAATAGGGCCATCACGGATCAAGTTCTGAAGATGAATTAAAAAATGTTTTACAAAATTTTCAGAGAGACAAAAGCCTAGGTCTTGATGGTTGGGATTTTTAATTCTTTCTTGATCTATTTGACACTATCAATAATGATCTCCTAATGGTGACTCGAGAATCTAGAAGGGAAAAGCATATGTTTCCAACATCCAATACAACTTTCATCTCCCTTATTCCCAAAGTGGACCATCCATCTTCTCTAGATTTTTTTTGAGCTATCTCTATGAAATGCCATATATAAGGTCATAGCAAAAATAATCTCGTTAAGAACCAAACCTCCTCTCTTGATCTATTTCTAAAGAAGAATTTGATTTTTTGAAGGGGATATAGATTCATGAAGCAATTTTTGTTGCTTAGGATGGCTTACATAGTCTAAAATTCCTGAATTTAAAAAGGGATGTTGTCAAAATTGATCTATCTAAATCTTATGATAGAGTAAATTGGGTCTACATAAGGCTCTTTATGACACATGTGGGCTTCAACCTAGACTTCATTGCCTAGGAGATGAGTTGTATTCAGACTGTTTAATTTTCATTGTTAATTAATGGATCGACCTCCCCTTTTTTCATGCACAAAGAGGTTTGTGCCAGGGATGTCCTCTCTCCCCGCTACTATTTTTGTTGGTAGCTGAAGGGACCAGTTGCCTATAAGTAAAGGAAAAGAGGTGATGTGAATTCCATGGTACTCTTACTACTCAAGCTATGGGCATCACACATCTTCTATTCATTAATTACATCCTCATATTTTGTAATAGTTCTCTTAGAGAGGTGTTGTGGCCAGCAACAACCCCCCTTTTATTTAGTAGTAGTAATAACACTAAATAAATGGGGACCCTTCTAAAAATAAAAAAACTAGCACTTAGAATTCCCTTTTAATAAAACACACTATCATAAACTTAGGAAAAAACATTCGCAAATGCAAACTCTTAAGTATTATGATAAGTAGGGGCGCGTAAGTGGTTGATTTGCTTGTTTAAGGTCCATGAAAGACAATTGTAGACCTTTGCGAAGGTCTAAAGGCTAGTAAAAGGAAGTTATATCGATAAGCCTTAAATGATTATAGATCTACGCAAATGAATCTTTAGGGTATAAAATGACATCACGCTCATCTTTGGGTGCGGAAACTTGGTTCTAGCATCCCCCCATACTGCTTCGGGTGAGACTTCAGTCTGCGCTCTGCGAATTGATGCTGAAAGGGCCAGTAGTGTAGGGATTTGTTTGGAAAACTTAACTCTGAACCTGGGTCAGGACCCACTAAGCCAACATCCACTCAAAGTAAAATCTCACCCGATAACTATTAAATGACATCACCCTACAATTAATGTTTCACCCGTTAAGTGGTTAAATAGCCTTGGTTGAAATGAATGATATCTTATTACTTCAAATTTTTCTCAATATATAAGCCATAAAAAACATCATCATAAAAATTTGAACCTGAATCTACTTAAATAACCCAATATGCATTGTTTATTTTCATCAATAATCTTATTTGATAAGTGTACCAATATCAAAGTGAATAGTAATGTTCAATATTCTTCTCTTTGAGCGAAGTTAATTATAGTGTTTGGGGGATTCATTGTTTTCATTGTGGATTATGGTATGATCTTCTAGTATTTGCTAAATAATACAAGTATCACTACAACCCTTCGTGTTTGATTATTTGATTGAATTTCATTGTTTATAGTTAAAATTGAACAAAAATGTCATTTTAGGATTTATTTTGAAATTTTTGTTCTACTAATGATGAATATTTAAAGTAAGTTTTTCCTAAATAGGATTTTTATGGACATAATAAGTTTAGATTCGTCTTTTGACCACAATAACATGCCTTCTAGAAGGTCTGCTACAAGAACTCCAAAATAGCCTCATAAAGGGAAGAATCTCATTGTAAAATATGCAAAGTAAATAGATAAGATGAGGAAACAACCCCATAACATGTAATAAAACTAGAAATTTTTTAAATTAAACCAATAAGACCCATATTCAAGGACATTGAGATTCTCGTAGGTTCTTAGATGGGTTTTCAAGATGGGGGTACATTTACAAGAAGTTTAGAGAAGAGAATTACCTAGATGTAATCTATAACATCGTAATTTTAATCCCCATAATTAATAGTAATTAACTATAAGTTAAATTTTGGTTATGTTTCAAAATGGCTACGTTAATTACCATGCATTATTTTACGCTACAAGGATGACATGTCATGGCAATGTAAATATTGTAATTATTGACATTTATGTAATCAATAAAATAACCAAGTCAACTACGATAGGAGGATGTAAAAGAAAGGGGTCATGATAACACAAGAGAGGAAGTGTGAGGGGGATCCCAAGGAAACTCTACATGCCTAATAATCCCTGTGTCATTTTCCCAAATTGTTTTACCATTAGCCATCTAACCCTTCTTGTACTTATCAAACCGAATCATTGAATGAGGTTGGTGGAAGAGTCACATGCGAAGAGTGAGCTAAGTACATCGGTGATGGGATTGATGCCTTTGGGCCTTCAATCCCCCCCTTAACCATGATTGGACTTGGAAATCACGTGTTTGAATGAGGGTGAATGAGATTTGTGGTTGGGAAAATTCATTCATGCATTGGTGAATGGAAGCTCCCATAAGTGGGAAGGAAGGTCGTGATCATGTTAGGTAATGAACTTTAAACTGGTGTGGCTGATCAAAGTTTGACCATGCATGGATTAGTAGATTGAGAGATAAAGGGAGGTGAATTTAAGGGGATTCACTCATTTGTGAGGAGAAAAATGTGTTAGTGGTGGGCACCCATGATGTGGGTGAAGGTGACTATAAGAAATGTGGTTGAGAGAAGTAGCCACCAAAAATCAACTTTGAGCACCCATGAGAAGACATATGACTAAGAGGGAATGAAATTGGCTATTGGAAGGAAATGAATCAGCCAAATTTTTTCATAGGAGTGTGGAAGACGAAGAAAATAATGAATAATTGGGGCTATTTTAGACTCATGTGGATGGTTGACACCTATGATTTGAGAAGAGAGGAATAAGTGAATTTCTAGAGAAGAATGAATTATGAGAAAGAGAGCTTAGAGGATGAGTTGAATAGAGAAAGAGTTGGAATTTTTGGCAAAAAACTAGAGCCAAGAAGGATATTATGATTTTTGTGTTGAGAACAATTGTGATTGGAATCCATGACGGAAACCATGTTATGGGCTAGAACAATAATGCAAGAAACTATGAAATCCTTGAGGAGGGATATGATCCATGATATCAAAGTTTGTTGGAGTGAATGGACACTAGTTGGACCCTCCATGCACACATTGAAGAGAACAAGAGGGAGAGGCTTCTTAGGGACTATGAAACACGGAAGAAATACCTCCTCCTTATGTTGTGTGGGGCATGTAGTGGGGCTAACAAAATAGTTGGGCTGGCTCAAGAGAACTTAGAAGTGAGACACTAAGGTTGGGAATTTGATAGCCTGAGATAGAATGAGCACCTTGAAATAAATAACTTCACCCTAGTGGTATAATAACCTTGTTAAAGGGTGGCCTATTGTAGAAAGGATGTGTGTAATGAATCTTATGGTTGGGTGGAACATGGCTCTTCCTCGGCTAGTTTGACATTCTAATAGATAAATTTTGCTTCTTTTTCATGAATTGGATTAATATTATGTATTATGTTGCTAATTGGAAGTTGGAATGTCAAAGGAATGTTTTTAGATTCTAGATAGGTGCATTAGATTATGTCTATGGTTTCATGTATTAAATATAGTAGAGTGAATGCTTGTCATTTAATGTCTATATGCTAATGCATTTTTATGAATGGAATTTACAATCTATCACAATAGTAGTGTTTGACAAATTTATTTTTATTGTATTCTGAAATATAAAAAGGGTTGATGTCATTACTTCAAGGCTTGAGTGATGATGGATTGTGATAAGAATCCATATTGAGTGATGTATTTTGGTTGTAAGTATTTGAATCTGGGCAATGTTCAAGTGTTTTCGACCATGCAATTAAAGGTCTTCCTAAATATAAAGGACTTGAATTGTTGGTAAATGATGGAGCTTGAACCATGTTTCAAGTGCATAGAAAATGTTGGTCATAATGCATTAGACAAGTTACATAAAGCTTAGAAAATCTTTATAAAACATTTAGAAAATTTTATGAAAGAAACTTGGAGTTTTTCTACATCGCACAAGATTTATGTCATACAACCTATACATTCAAGATAAAATATTAATACAATATAGAATGTATCACACATAAAAATGATTCCATGAGCTATGGTGTTTGTTGTCGAGAGAAAAGGACCTTGAGATTCTGAGAGAAATATAGTGTATCACATGAAAATATTATCTTATAGTGCAATGTATCACACCAAGATATTTTATTGGTGTGGCACACCACAAGAAAATATAATTTGGGATACAATAAGAGAAGGAAAGTTCCCTTTATCACAAGAAAAAAATGTTTGTTAAGGCGCAATAGAATGAATAGGCAAAGAAAATAACAAGAAAGAAAGTGAAGAAGAAAAGAATAAGGATGATGGAAAGAAGCAATATACCCTTTATCGTGCAAATAGATAATTTCCTAGTGCAATATGTTGCACAAAAGAAAATATTGTGGTGTGATAACAAAGGAAGGAAGATATCCTTTATTATGAAAAAATATAATATCTCAGGGTGGTACATTTCACAAAAGAAGATATTGTGACACAATAATGAAGGGAAGAAATATTTCTTCTCACAAGGAAAATAATAAGATGATGTGATATGTCACTCTGACAAAAAGATTTTGGATGTAATAAAGGAGAAGTGTCATGAAGGGGAAATGTTTTGATGGATGTGATAAAGAAGGAGCATAGCAAGGGGAAAATGTTTTGGAGAGTGGATCATGTCACAAAGATTGAGGGATCCTTGTGATACATTGTGTGATAAAAATCTTTTGGGTAATGCAATAAAGAAAGGGGAAAATGAAGCTTTTATCACGGAGAAAGGAAGTTCTTTGGGGTGCAATACACCACAATAAAAAGAAAATTTAGCATGATACAATGTGGAATAAAAAACTTTATAGGTGTGCAATAAAGAAGGAAAAATGGACCTTGTCACAAATATGAAAAGATCTTTGTAATGAAAAATACATCGTGGTTAAGGTAAGATATTAATGATGTGTTCTAGGAATGAGGAGATTATTGATACATCACATGAGGAATAAGTTGCTTTAGTATGATAATATGAAAAGCTTAGAGCATATGAGGATTCTATATATAAGGCTAATGTGGATTGTATGGATGGTGAAATGGTAGGGTCCATAGAGGCAAATGGGATGTACAAAATATGATTTGGCATGATAAGGAAAGTGATGTGTCATTATATAGATGTTGATGTGGTATCATATGGATGGTGACATGGCAGAGGCGCATGGTGACACCTAAGGGCAATTTCAGTGCCTTGGGGAAAGATGCATGAAAGCTTCCAAAGGCCATAACTTCTTGATCATGGCTCAAATTTTAGCAAGAGTACAAACATTGGAAGTTATTGGTGAGTAGACTAAGCTCATGTGCTCAAAAGTAATTTTAGAGTTGTACTTAGAAAATATGATCAAATGGAAATTTTGATTATCCCACTAACCTAATGATGTTTAGGGGCGTTGGGATGCAACCTTATGGAGATAAGGCTATGGATAATGAAATGATAATCAAGAGGTTGGTGAAAGGAGTGCATGAGAATCCCCAAGACACCAACTAATTAGGTATCATAAAATGAATAGATAGCATCCATGCAAGTATGGTTTTGGTATTCTCAAGTGCTAAGAGGGAATTTAGGTAATAATTCCCTCAACCAAAGTTTGATATCTAGAAATGATACGAAGGCGTGAGATGTTATTAAAGTAGGAAATGACACTTTCTATGTTTTAGGTAATGGTATGGTTACCCAATGATTCCATGTTACATGGAATGCTTATCTAGCAAGTGTACAAGAGTGATATCTCTCTATTAACTGCCACATGAAAGACGATAGTGCACTCGTGATTATGCTTGGGATACTTGTTATGTGAATGACTAAGAAATTTCACAAGATATGCTAGTATTGATTTTAAATAGATGTGCATGAGTGACGAGGAAGATGTGAAAGTAGTGCACATACATGCTAGTGCATACATATATGCTTGAAGGTAGTATTTGAATGCATAGTGTGAATTCTTATTTATGTTTTCATTGAGATTGTGTATGTAAATAATTGAAATAATAGATTTTTTACTAACTCGTGAGATTGATATAATTTCAAGAGTTGTTGGATATTGCAACAAGGGAGTTGCATGCTGAGGTATTTGTGTGTGAATGGACTCATGGAAGTTGAGAGAGTAAAGATATGAAAATGATGAATGCAATGAAAGAAAGCTTGTGAGAAGAGAAAAAAAAATGGTCAATTAAAAGTTTTTTAATTATTATGATAAGATTGAATCTACTAGCTATGCTAGGTTGACTTGAATTTAATTAATTCATTGGAATCTATTTACTAAGAATATTGCTCAATAAATTTTGTTTGCATGTGATTGACATGCTAAATACTAATTGAGCTTGTGCAGTTATCTTTATTGTTTTAGAATAGCGGGTTGTATTAAAGAGGTAGCTCTAAATAAGGAAATGGCAAGCCTAGTTTGTCAATAAGTTCTCAAGGAAAATATAATTTCTAGGCTATGCAGATGAATTAAAAGGGAGAATCCTTTGACTCCTCCCTTGTTTTTTGTTATATTCTTCTAGAATGAGAAAGTTGATGTGTGTGGGTATTTAAAGCCTAAGAATGTTAATAAAAACAAGAAATAAAATAATTGAAATACAATTGGTGTAAATGATGATTTGGTGGAGTGATGTAGATATGTGGTAGCATATCTTACATTGTTTATTAATTTAAATGTGTTGTGACATATGCAGTGGGTATGGAAAGATAATTGATGTGGTTGTGATTGATGTGTGACTAGGAATAGTTAAAGATGATCATGATATAGTTTCCTATGGTAAACAACCTCGTGCAGAGGATAAATATGCACTAATGGAGGGATACTCTGAGTTCCCCTGAGGCATCAATTGATTAGGTAACATCAAGTATATTGATGGAAACTATGCAGGTACAAAAATTGGTCATGTCAACAGCAACATGTGACCTAAATCGAATTAGGTGAGAATTCCTTCAATTTTATTTTATGTTCATGACTAAATGGATGTATGTCATCTACCTAGTGAGGTATGGCAGAGGAAGAAACCTCTAGTAGGCAAAGACAATTAGAATATTTATAAAGCATTCATAAATTAGTATGTCATGTTTGAGTTGATTAACATTGAATGAATAAGTAATTACACTAATGTTATGAAGGTGCATACGTTGCGAAAATGAAATCCAATAGAGCTAGCCATGTGTGAGACCATACAATTGTTTGATATGGAAAGCCTATACTGGTACACAAGTTTCAAAATGTCTCCTAGTTTGAATTGGTGTCCTAGATTGTAGCCTTCTTTCCAACAATAAATAGCACCAGTAGTGGGAAAGGGTTTCCTAGGGATTGTATATTAAAGAAAGGAAGCTCCTTCTAGTATGCCTGAGGTGTTGTTTAATAGAGAAAAGGTATATACTTGGTGTTATGTTGGGATAGAGAGTAAGGTGTTTGGATAATCAATTCAGCATTAAGGAGGTGGTTGGATGATGTATTGAGGAATTGGTGAGGCCTTCCAACTCACCCAGTGTAATACATGATATATAAATGAGGTATCTTAAAATCGATGCAAGAATGCATTACATGGATGTGGCCATGAGTATTGGCACAATAGTTACTAGCATGAATGTCTCATTAGATTATGTATTATGAAATATGTTGGTAATACCCATGTAATGAATAATAGGTTCATTTCATTTTATGTGATTAATAGTTGAAAGTGATTGAAATGTTGATTTGTCAAATTTTGTGAGTTATGCATGAGTTGTTGAAAATACTTGCAATGAAAAGATTTTTGTCAAATTTTGTGAGTTATGCATGACTTGTTGAAAATACTTGCAATGAAAAGATTTTATGCATAAATTTTCACATTTGTTTAGTTTATTGAAAATTAATATTACAAGAAGAATGGTCTTGGAGATAGCAATGAGAATAAGCCCATAAGGAATACTGACACCTACCTTTGCAAGAGCCAAACATTATGAGAAGGAATCTCATGGTTGGGGAATTTGATTCCCTATATAAACTAGATTTGGAATTGATAAGTGGAATGTTATGATGATATCTCATAGAAACTATATGTATATGATATAGATGAGATGATAGATCTATCAAGGAAGGACAAATGATGAATATGGAAGATAGAAATCCCAAGAAGAAGTCTATTGTTGTGACATTAGAACCTTATGATATGCCTTGATTGTCATTCTGAGAGTTATCATATGTTAGAGAAACTAGGGGATGATTTGGATGTAAGCCTCTATAGGCCTTGTTACTCTTCCATTATGAGGAAACCTTCACAAATAATGGACCACCCAAGGGAATATGTAACAAAGAAGGGGATTCCTGAGCTTGGAGGGTGAGTGACTTCAAGGAAGAGGAGACTTGAATGAATCATGCTAACTAGGAACATTAGTGCATTGGGAGTGTCCAAGAAAATAATGAAACAAATTATTACCTATGGAAACCTTGTGAAGCAGAGGATAACTATACATATAAGTATTGAATTAATTGCATACTTATCTTTTAATACAAGCTTAGATTATCAAGTTGAGAATATTGTGCATATGATAAATATTGCTTGATAATGGTTATAATATGTGTATTTACTTGATGATTGATATAGGCATACATTGGAATGTCAAAGCTTGGTAGTGCACCAAGGCCATGAAAAGTGATGATCATACTAGTGTAGTTGGAAAGCCATTGCAAATGTGTTGTAATTAAGAGAACGTGAAGGATAGTGTGCTAGTACGATGAAAAGAACATCGAGGATGGTGTATTGTTGCAATGAAGAGAGCATTGAGGATGGTGTTACTTTAAGGGGAGGGAATGTAACATGAACTATAATGAACTATGATTTAAGAGTTGGTTATGTTTCAGCATGGATATTTTTATTATCACACTTTATTTTACACCATGAGGATGGCATGCCATGGCAATGTAAATATTGTAGTTACTAACATTCATGTAGTTAATAAAATAACTAGGATGACTAAGATGGGAATGACACGTAAAAGAAAGGGGCCATCATAACACAAGAATATAAGTGTGAGGGGGGTCCTAATGAAACTCTACATACCCAATAATCTCTATTACATTTATCCAAATCATTTTAGCATTACCCATCTAACCCTTCTTGGACTTAATAAACCCAATGATTAAATGAGGTTGGTGGGAGAGCCACCTTCGACAATTATGGGAAGAATGGGTTGAGTACTTAAATGATGAGATTAATTCCTTATGGCCTTCAACCACCCACTCAATATATATATATATATATATGAATGATTGATCTTAGAAATTTTGTGGTGGAAGGAGGGTGAATGGGATGTGGCTAGGTGAATTCATTCATGCATTGACAGGTGGAAGCTCCTATGAGTGGGAAGGAAGGTGACAACCATTCTGGCTAACAAACTCTACATTGGGGCAATTGATCAAAGCTCGCTCATCCATAGTTCAATAGATTCAGAAAGAAGGGGGTATAAATTCAATGGGATTCACTCATAGGTGAAGAAGTTTGCAAGTGGGCGGTGAGAACCCACACATGTAGGTGAAGGAGGCCCTAAGAGATGTGGTTGAGATAATAAACCACGAAAAGCATCACTAATCACCCATGAGAGGGCATGTGATGGAGAGAGTATGTGACTAGCTATTTGAAGGTAGTGAGTCATCCAAATTTCCTCACATGAGAATGTAGGACCAAGAGAGACAAACTGGTTAGGGCCATTCTAGACTCATGTGGATGGATGGCACTTGTGCATTGAGTAGAGAGGAATAAGAAAAATTCTAAAGAGGAATAAATTGTGAGAAAGAGATATTAGAGAATGACCTAAGTAAAGAAAGAGTTGGAATTCTTGACAAAAATGTGAAGCTAGGAAGGTTGTCAATATTGTTATGCTAATAATAACTATTGTAGGAAGTTAAGATGACAACTAGACTATGGTTTGGAACGACAAAGTAAGAAACTATGAAATCATTGAGGAGGGATAAGAGCCATGATAGAAAATTCTTCTAGAGTGAGTTGAATCCAAGTGGACCCTTTATGCACATGTTCAAGAGCACTAGAGGGAGAGGCTTTTGATGGTTTATGCAATAGAGAAGGAAGGATTTATCCTTGTGTTTTGTGGGTTAGGTAGTGAGGGTGCCATAATAGCTAGGTTGGTGCAAAAAAATTCAACAGTGAGACCTTTGGGTTGGGAATTTGATAGCCTAAGAGATAATGACCACCTTGAGATAACCAACTTCACCCTAGTGGCATCATAGCTATAATTAACAGTGACTTGTTGTATAAAGGATATGTGTGACAGAGCCTATGGTTGGGTGTAAAATGGCTCTGCCTTAGTCAATTAGCATTCTAACACATAATTCTACTTTATATTCATGAATTTAATAAATATATTGCACTATGTTATTGAATAGAATGTTGGAATGTCCAACAAATATTTCCTTCAACTTGCAGTTGTGTACATTAGATTATGTTGATGGTTTTTTTTTGTGTTTCAATGTCTTGAATGTGGTAAAATGAATGCTACGGGCCTATTTTTAATGCCTATATACCAATGTATTCATGTGAATGGAATTTATAATCTACCATAACAATCTTGTTGAACATGTTTATCTTTATTTATTTTTGAAATATAAAATGGGTTTAATGTTATTGATTTAAGGCTTGGGTGCTTGTTTTATTATGATAAGAAGTCCATATTGTGGATGTCTACATATTTTGATTATAGAAATTTGAATCTAGCTATGTGTCTAGTCAATTTAACGTCTTAAATTTCTCTACATAAATTATCAATCCGGGTATCGTAAACTGATGAAGTGTGGTGCATCATATATGCTTAGTTAACCTTTTTCTTACTTCGTTGTTTTATAGATTTTTTTTTTTTGGGGGTTTTGTTCTTGTTGATCTCCTAAAGTGTCTAATGCAAATGGAAATCCTATTCTAAGGTCTTAAGAATACTTTTAAAGGTCAAGTATGGATGCAGATTTTAAGGCAATTATGTCCTCTATAATGATTTCCAGAACTTAACACTTCAGAAGGTCTTAGAACATACTAGTGATGAAAGTAATACTTGAACAAGAATGAAAATATGCTGCTATTCAAATCAAACAAATAATGAACTACTAATTATGAAACCATTATCTCTGCTGCTGTCTAAATACAGAAAAATGAATTAAGCTACTGCACTCAAACAAATCAAAAATTGCAATCTAATAAAAGTAAAATCAATTCACATCATTCATAGTCTGGTACCTCGCCAGGTAGTCTAAGCTATGGCTTTCGGAGATAACGTCAATGATATGAGCAAGTTGATATCTAATTGCAGAAAATTAAAGCTAAAATCAAATCACATCATTCATAGTCCGATACTTCACCAAGTAGTCTAAGCTATGGCTTTTGGAGATAACGTCAATGATATGAGCAAGTTGATATCTAATTGCAGAAAAGTAAAGCTAAAATCAAATCACATCAATCATAGTTCGATACCTCGCCAGGTAGTCTAAGCTATGGCTTTCGGAGATAACGTCAATGATATGAGGAGTTTGATATCTAATTGCAGAAAAGTAAAACTAAAATCAAATCACATCATTCATAGTCCAATACCTCGCCAGGTAGTCTAAGCTATGGCTTTCGGAGATAATGTCAATGATATGAGCAGTCTGATATCTAAACTAACTACCAAAGCAAGTAAAGAAGACTGAAATCAAAACAGAACTGGAATTAAAAAAACTAAGAAAAGCAAAGTCAGCAGAGAGGTTAATCTCATGTCACTAGTTGATGCAAAACATGTAAAGAAAAACTAATCTACAATCAACCGGTTGAACACACTTACATGAATTAAAATTACATGAATGGAAAATATAATCTATCAAACTTGAAAGCAATCAAATGACATAATGAAATCAAAGCAAAATTACAAAATGAAATCTACTCTACCTTACATTCTAATATGCTCCATGACATCTACTTCACATCTCCTTCCATGTTGAGAACATCAAAGCTTTATTCAAATTCTTCAAAATTACAAAGTACAACAAAGCTCTCCAAAGCTTTCAAAAGCCATCAAGGAAGAACTACAAACTCCAAGCTAAGCTAAGACTCACAAGCTAAGCTCTAAACTCTAAGCTAAAAAACTAACAAATGAAGGAGAGAGATCTCCTATTTATACAAAAAGATGAGAAGCCATCTCATTAATGAGAGTCCATGAATCTCTCCCTCTACCTCTAGAGTCCTAATCAAAATAGGAACTGATAAGACACATGTCTTCTTAGAGTTTCAATACAATTAGGAGATGTGACACATATCCTCATGATCCCATGATTCTTTCCACTCAAATTCGAATTTGGCCTTAAAGTGCCACATAAGGTTCTTCTAGAAGCCTCCTTTCAACCTACACATGTCAACAATCTCAACCCACTTGTTAGGTATAAGCATGTGCACATTATTTTCTAATTTTTAACGACAAATTCACTTAAAAAGGCTTAGAATTAATAAAGTTTGGAAAAACATAAATGTGGCCCAATAATAATGAAAGTGGGATGAATGTAGTGACATAGTAGTGGAATGGAGGTGATATAATGGACATAATAGTGAAAGTGTAATGGAAATGAATGACATTTTCAAGACCCAACATACCCCCCAACTGTAGCTATTGCATGTCCTCATGCAATATATATTACATTAACTCTTTGGATCCTTGAGCTTTGGCTTAACTTTGCATGATATCATTTGATAACTTCATATTTTTGCAAAGTGTTTTACTTGAATTGCAACATGGTTGGTTCTTGTGTTACAACCAAATTTTTTTGTTGTTGCATTCTATTTTGATCTTTGAACTTTGCATAATGATATTTTGATTATTGTTGCAAAGTATATATTTATTGGATTGCATGATGGTTGGTTCTTGTGTGACAGCCATGATTTTGTTTGTATTCAATTTATCCTTTAAGCACTTTTTGAAAAGCCATTGTATGCTTATAATAGCAATGTAATAGTTAATATATGTTGGAAGTATGTGGGCTCCTGAATATAATATGGACATGGCAAAATATGAATATGAATGTATTCCCCCCCCCCAACTGATGGTATTGACAATTTTATGAAATGAGGAAGAGAAATGTTTTTGCAACAATTATCATTCTAGCTTTTTATGGAATTCTATGGTCAAAAGTTAGAAAATGACGTAACTTCACTTACCCTTTGGAATGGATGAGTTGTATGTGTGGTGGCTGCAAAATTCTGATCATATTCTTCTTCAAGTGGCTGAACAAGAAGAGTCATGGATAAAGAGTTAAGATGACTTTTTATTGCTTCTACTAAAACTTGTTGAATCTACTCCAAAATGTTGAAAATAATAGTCTTCATGTCTTCAAAACTCATTGGCACAATTCCTACTATGTGAAAAGATGTTCTGATGTCAAACATAGCAGGAAATTGTTGACTTAGTGACCATTAATAGATGCCACTAGTCAACACGAGAACTCTCACCATTGATGACAATGAGAGTCAAGATGTCCAAACACATCTTACTAGGTACGAATGATTTTGCCGATGTCGAGTCACCTAGAAGATCTGACGAACAAGGGACATTAATGTATTCCCATTGTTTGTCAGCATAAGAACTTGCCATTAAGGCATGCAAGCCTCAAGGTGTTTTTACAAAGAACTTAGACTCAAAGGACTATGGACTCAATAATTTGCATTGAAGCAGGGCTTATTTGCGAAATGAAAATGACAACAAATGGAAGATGAAAATGGAAGATGGCAATGGAGAGTAGAAATGGCAATGGGCAATAAGCATGTGAATGAGCCTCTTTCTTTTATTTGTGGGTTATGAATGGACAAAAAGAGATGGAAAGTGTATGTGAATGTAAATGGAAAATATGGAGTGAAATGAGGTGAGTGGTTTATTATGAAGTATGGATGTGATGGAGACAATAGTATCTGAAAGTTTTTCAAGTGTTTGAATCTGATTTTGCATTAGCATATTTCCTCTTTGTTGTTGATCATCCTCTTATGAAACAAATTGGTCTCTTAGAGAGACACCATTCTCTTGTAGTCATTTGTCCTTCCTCCTAGAACCTGCAAAAAAACTAATACTTCTTCTGCAATGGAATATAAGATTATCAAAGGAGAGAGGTGATCAATCTCTCTAGTTATGATATTTACACACAAAACTAAGAATTTGTATTAATGAAACAAGTTCTCAAAGGAAAAATCAAAAGAATTTATACCTGCTTTGGAATTGGTGCCCCAAGTTGAATGTTGCTTATTTTCAGCAATTTATTTCATTATTTGCCATTTCAAACTCTAATGATAGATTTCTCATTGTGTAGATCTTGTTGAGATCTTTCCAACGATACTTGAATCATCAAACTCTGATTTTGTATGAGAAAGTTAGGCTGATTTGAATAATGAGGTTTTTCAGCTGCGGAATTGGACTTTAGCTGCGGAATGTCGACAGTTTCTATAGCTAAAAATCTTAAATAAAAAGTTAGCCATTCATCTTTCATCATCAGTCCAAAATTAATCAATACCTTCAGAAAAGTGAGCAAATAACTTATTCATTTCATTGATTCAAAATTATTATTTTTTCCTTGACATGCGGCGACTTAGTGATAACACACAACTTGACTTCCCTTTGACTGGGGTCTTTTTCATCGAATTGGATCAAATGAATAGGACACCATCCATGTACTGACATTTTCCCAGCTACCCATCTGGTTTGTTTCGTCTCTTGACACCTATAACCTATAGAAGTAATAAAATGGTTGTGGAATTGCTAGTTAGTTGTGGAATCATGCTGCATTCCATAGCTAAAAGACAGTCAACCATTAGTTTTCTGATTTAAGTTATTGGAAAAGAGATTTTATGCAACCAAGTACCAGGGAGAAAGAGCCTAAGATCACAGCTGGTGCACAAGACCAATTATTCATGAGCTTCTCTGCTATTTTTCAAAAAAAAATCTTCACTGTTTTGCTTAAAAAATAAAATTTTTATAAATGGTATATGAAGCAAAACAATTTTAATAATGAAAATATTTCAGAGTAATGGAACTGTATGATCTTTTCAACAGCTTTAATGACTCCTACAGCAACCGTTTAACACATATCCCTGACTGCCCATTTGATCTAGCTAAAGAAAGTCCAAGTCCAAGTGTGTTCAACTGATTTAGCTCTCCCAATGAGCCCCATCATTTTTGTTCTCGGCTACTCTTCAAAATTCCCTTTACTGTCTGAGAAATGGAGTGATTGCATGGATAGAAATCAGACATATATGGATATGGAAATGGAATGAAAATGTATATGGAAGCAGATGACTGTGACTAAAGCAATTGTATGTACCTCCTCACCATTTGACCACCGTTGACCACGACTTTCCTTAATGAATCTGGCTAAACCAATAGGACCTGATCCATGTCCAGGTCATTTCTAACTTGCCCACGTGCCTTGTTTTGTCTGATGACACCTGCAACCTAGATTTTAACAAAAACAGCTGCGGAAAGTTGAATTAGCTACGGACAGTGGCTGGATTCCGCAGCTAATGAATATATGTGAAGACAGAGTGAATATATGCATAGGCTGTGTGAAAACAAGGTGACTGAGTATGCAAAGAGGCTGCGAAGATATGAAAAGGGAAAAAACTCGGTGTAATGAACAACTAATAAGGGTTTAAGAGTCGTATGCAATCAGCTTACGATTCACAAGAATCCAATATTGCCATTCACGAGAATGTTGCTGCAATTCAAATCTCTACGAATCATGCAAGGCGTGTGACTATGCAAATAATGAAATCCATCCGAGTAAAGCATCGAGCATTTTATGAAAAGAACATAAGGATAGCTGTTTAAATAGATGGAGTAGTGAAGTTCGATTGAAATTGACAGATCAGTTTGGAAGAGGCGTACTCAACTGGTTCACGTAATGGAGTTAATTCACTAAACATAGTCGTCTTCAATTGGGATTGCTTGTTAACAGGTGTTAATGAGTTATAGACGAGTCGCAATAAAAGGCAGGAGACGTGGTGGAGTAAATTCCAGCACATAATCAAATTAGAATTCCCCTTTCCGAATTAAATCACAGCCTGTTCATTAAAATCTGTTTTTCTTCACGCGGCAGGGAAAAAGAGGCCTCAAAGAACCGAAAAATTCTCTTAAACCGCCACGAATTTCTTAAAACTATTTATGGGTTATCTAATTGACCCTACTGGCGAAAAAACCCATGTTTTATTTTTCCCAAATTCATCCCCGTTTGGCCAAATTGTGCATTTGAAGTTTGACTTTTTTTCTTTGTTTACGTTTTTCTGAGTTAATTTTTTTTTTACTGTTCTGCAGTTTATGAATTTGTTGCATTCGGCTGTAAAATTTTCGAATCAGAGGTAGGACGATACACCTTTATTTGCCAGTGGTAGTATGCACAATGTTGAAACACATAATTTGGTTTTAGCCTCAGTAATGTAAATGAAATTTGTGGAGTGGATTTTTCTGTAAAATCGATTTCAAAGAAAGATTGTTTTCAGATGCAATCAACAACAAATATGGTGAACGAGCGAATTGCCAATAACCAAGAACTCAAAGAAGTTTGTGAGGCCTTCAATAGAGATCATGAGTTGAGCATTTTCTCTAGGAGTATTGGTGACTGCGGCATGCCTTAAGCCTCTGTTTCTAATCCATTTGCACAATTTATGTAGGTCATCCATAGGTTTCAGATTCTATTATCATCGAGAAATTTCCTATGTTGGCTTTCCAAAAACGTTCCAAAACCAAACGCTTCCTATATGAGTAAGATACACAGTCCAAATGAATGCAAATGGATTGCTTACAAAGGGCTGAGGATGCACTGAAACGAAATCATGAAGAGGCCAGAACATCAAATCAATGTGTATGCATATTTTTCAAATTTTGACATTGGGAGGTTTCAAAAAAATTCCACATAAATTGGATGCCACATACACTCTTTTGAAAGCCACACAAGGGGTTTTTTTTTTTTTTTTTTTAATCAATTGAAATGATGAAGTTTATTTTGTCTCCTTTTTTTTTCTTTTTTTTTTTTACATAACAATTCTTTTTCTGATCCTCCAGATCACACAAAGTGCAGGAGGAGAGCATACTCAAGAATTTTTTATTTTTTTTACATAACAATCATTTTTCTAATCCTCCAGATCACACAAAGTGCAGGAGGAGAGCATACTCAAGAATTATTAATTTTTTTTTTTAGATGTAAGAAATAAGGTTTCCTAATTACACTTCCCCGACAATGGCGCCAAAATGTCTAGTCAATTTAACGTCTTAAATTGCTCTACATAAATTATCAATCCGGGTATCATAAACTGATGAAGTGTGGTACACCATATGTGCTTAGTTAACATTTTTCTTACTTCGTTGTTTTATAGATTTTATTTTGGTTTGGGGTTTTGTTCTTGTTGATCTCCTAAAGTGTCTAATGCAAATGGAAATCATATTCTAAGGTCTTAAGAATAATTTTAAAGGTCAAGTATGGATGCAGATTTTAAGGCAATTATGTCCTCTATAATGATTTCCAGAACTTAACACTTCAGAAGGTCTTAGAACATACTAGTGGTGAAAGTAATACTTGAACAAGAATGAAAATATGCTGCTATTCAAATCAAACAAATAATGAACCACTGATCATGAAACCATTATCTCTGCTGCTGTCTAAATACAGAAAAATGAATTAAGCTACTGCACTCAAACAAATCAAAAATTGCAATCTAATAAAAGTAAAATCAATTCACATCATTCATAGTCTGATACCTCACCAGGTAGTCTAAGCTATGGCTTTCGGAGATAACGTCAATGATATGATCAAGTTGATATCTAATTGCAGAAAAGTAAAGCTAAAATCAAATCACATCATTCATAGTCCGATACCTTGCCAGGTAGTCTAAGCTATGGCTTTTGGAGATAACGTCAATGATATGAGCAAGTTGATATCTAATTGCAGAAAAGTAAAGCTAAAATCAAATCACATCATTCATAGTCCGATACCTCGCCAGGTAGTCTAAGCTATGGCTTTCGGAGATAACATCAATGATATGAGGAGTTTGATATCTAATTGCAGAAAAGTAAAACTAAAATCAAATCACATCATTCATAGTCCAATACCTCGCCAGGTAGTCTAAGCTATGGCTTTCGGAAATAATGTCAATGATATGAGCAATCTGATATCTAAACTAACTACCAAAGCAAGTAAAGAAGACTGAAATCAAAACAGAACTAGAATTAAAAAAACAAAGAAAAGCAAAGTCAGCAGAGAGGTTAATCTCATGTCACTAGTTGATGCAAAAATATGTAAAGAAAAACTAATCTACAATCAACCGGTTGAACACACTTACATGAATTAAAATTGCATGAATGGAAAATCTAATCTATCAAATTTGAAAGCAATCAAATGACATAATGAAATCAAAGCAAAATTACAAAATGAAATCTACTCTACCTTACATTCTAATATGCTCCATGACATCTACTCCACATCTCCTTCCATGCTGAGAACATCAAAGCTTTATTCAAATTCTTCAAAATTACAAAGTACAACAAAGCTCTCCAAAGCTTTCAAAAACCATCAAGGAAAAACTACAAACTCCAAGCTAAGCTAAGACTCACAAGCTAAGCTCTAAACTCTAAGCTAAAAAACTAACAAATGAAGGAGAGAGATCTCCTATTTATACAAAAAAATGAGAAGCCATCTCATTAATGAGAGTCCATGAATCTCTCCCTCTACCTCTAGAGTCCTAATCAAAATAAGAACTGATAAGACACATGTTTTCTTAGAGTTTCAATACAATTAGGAGATGTGACACATATCCTCATGATCCCATGATTCTTTCCACTCAAATTCGAATTTGGTCTTAGAGTGTCACATAAGGGTCTTCTAGAAGCCTCCTTTCAACCTACACATGTCAACAATCTCAACCCACTTGTTAGGTATAAGCATGTGCACATTATTTTCTAATTTTTAACGACAAATTCACTTAAAAAGGCTTAGAATTAATAAAGTTTGGAAAAACATAAATGTGGCCCAATAATAATGAAAGTGGGATGAATGTAGTGACATAGTAGTGAAATGGAGGTGATATAATGGACATAATAGTGAAAGTGTAATGGAAATTAATGACATTTTCAAGACCCAACATTATGGTCCAAGCATTTTTGGTCATGCAATTAAATGTCTTCCTACGTGTAAAGGATTTGAATCCTTGGTAAATGATGGGGCTTGAAACCTATTTCAAGTCCATATAAAGTGTTGTTGAGGATGCATCGAATAGGTTATATAAACCTTAGAAAGTATTTAGAAAATAATTTGAAATTATTTTGAATGAAAACTTGTAGTTTTTGCATATCACACAAGATGAATTTTTGGTGTGGCATAACTTGTATCACATAAGATAAAAGATTGATGTGATATAGAGTGTATTGCATGAAAATTTTATTCCATGTGATACAATGTTTGCCATTGAGAGAAAAAGATCTTGAGACTCAGAGAAATATAGTGTATCACATAAAAATATTATATTATGGTGTGATGTATCAAGCCAATATATTTTCTTGGTGTGACACACCGTAAGAAAAGATAAAGAAAAGATAGTCCTATGATGTGATAAGGGAAGGAGCATTCCATTTATCATGAGAAAGAATCTTTTTGAGGCACAATATAGTGAGAAGGCAAAGAAAGTAATGGGAAAGAAAGCGATGGAGAAGAGAGAATGGATGAAGGGAAGAAGGAAGATTCTCTTTATCATGTAAAAGGAAAATGTCTTGGTGCAATAAGTTGCACAATTAAAAATATTATGGCACGATAACGAAGGAAGGAAGACTTCCTTTATTGGATGAAATTGTAATTTCATGGGGCAACATGTCACATAAAATAATATTGTGGCATGATAATGAAGGGAAGGAAGTTTTCTTTATCACAAGGAAAGAAAATGAGATGATGTGATATGTCACACCCAAAAAAATATTTTGGACATGATAAAAGAGAAGTTTCATGAAGGGTGAAACTTTTGATGGACAAGATAAAGAAGGATCATTGCAAGGGGAAAATGTTTTGGGCCATGTAACATATCAACGCGATAGAGATATCTTTGTGATACTTCGTGGGGTAACAAACTCAGGGCAATGTGATAAAGAAAGGACAAACAAAGCCTTTGTTGTGCTAGAAGGAAGTTCTTTGAGGTGCGATGCATTGCATGGAAATAAAGTTTAGCATGATAAGTCATGAAACAAAAAAATTGTGGTGATGTGACAAGGAAGAAAAAAGGTGCCTTATTGTAAATATATTTATATCTTTCTCACATGATAAAGGAGAAATAAAATGTTGTCACAATGATGAAAATTTCATTGATATGTGATAGGTCATGAGTAAGGTAAGATCTTAACAATGTGTTGTGGCAATGAGAAGACTATTGAGAAGTTATATCTTGCATGACAAAGCATTTTGATTTTTCATGATAAGGAAAAAAATCTAGAGCAACAAATAAGTCTACATAAAAGTTGACATAAACCATACAGATGGTGGCATGGCAAAGTCCGTGTGGAAGTGTCCATAGTGGTAGATGGGATGTACAAAAGATGATGTGGCATGATATGGAAATTTATGTGTCATTATATAGATGTTGATGTGGTAGTGTATGGATGGTGACACGGTAGATACATGTGATGACACCTTAGGGTAGTTTCGACACCTTGGGGAAAGAAACATGAAAAATTCTAGAGGCCATAAATTCCTACTTGAAGATCAAAAACGATCAAGAGTATAGTTATTGGAAAGCTCTTGGCGAGCAAATTAACCTCATGTACTAAGAATTAGCTTTAGGGTTGTGCTTAGAAAATATGATTAAGAGGAAAAATTGATTATCCCACTACCCTGATGTTCCATAATCCCTCCAAGTGACCTAGACATTAGAAATGTTGATGATTTTATTGATGGGACCAACCCAACACTGTTCGGACTAATCAATAATTAAATGATTTTAAACTATGATTAAGTTGTGGATTAGTTTATGATTCCAATGCTCTCGGATATTTCTGGAAAGTGATAGATGGCATTTATATCTATATTTAATTCTATGTACTCACCTCGGGTCACGTTTCCCGCTCCTCGTTTCACCAAAACTCTTCCTCCGTCGCTCATTCAACCATTTTGCATTTGTTCGCCGAGGGTTTTCTCTGGTGAGGTTTTTGGTGCCTGTGTATGCAGCTATGCTGCTAATGCTAGGCGTGCCTTCTGGTTTGTTTTCTGGTCTGACAGTGTGTCTCTCATACTTGCTTGGCTCTTACGCTTGTTTGGATAGTCTTTGACCCTGGTTCGTTGGGCAACCAAGGACGGTTATGTCGCCGCCTATGTAAGTAGATTTATGTGCTCCTTTTTCAATTGCTCCAACTGGTCTTTTCTCCACGAGCTCAGGTTCTGGTTTGAAGTTGTCTCGTTTGTGAAACTCAATGGTTGGCATGCATTCAGGTTTCGAAATAGTGGCGCTCTCCGGTCTTCGGCTTCAATGCAGGTAGTCTCTTCTATCCATGATTCAATTTGCCTTTTTCATTCTCCTGTTCCTAATGTGGCCGCTCCTTTGTCTCAGTCGTTGGTTGGAATTCGTGGGTTAGAGGATTGTTCTCTGTTCTCGCTGCAAATCCTTCAGGTATGGACAATGTGTCCCTCGTATATTTGCTTTCATGCACTGTGTTTTGGTTTTCCTCTGTCAACTTGTGCTAACAATTGTGTGTTGGCTCCTTTACAGGTATTGGGGTTTGTAGTTGGGTCTACTCATAACAATTTGACCGGTCTCTGTCGAGTAGGCTCTGCCAACGCAACTAAACTTCAGTTTTCTTTTGTAGAATAGGCCTATGAGAATGAGGGTTTGATTTCCTTCAATTCTTAGCCAATGTGACTCTCGGCTATAGCCAGCGTCTTGGTCATTTTGTTATCATAGGCTTTCACATTTCGGTGATTGTTGGCTGTAACTGTTAATGTATGGGAGTCATGTCCCAAAACCCTCACCTAGGGTTTGTCGACCGTCGGTTTATGTGACTGTCCGTGTATTACTTTGGAATTCTGCTATGTATCTTTATACATTTCATTTTATAATTTAAAGGAATACTTTCAGGAAACTTTGGTTTCGATTTACCTTAGTTTTAATGATGGTGATTTTGGCTATCGTTTCCTTCAATCTGGCTTCAATGCCTTCGAGCTATAATTGTTAAATTGCAACCGTGTTTATAATACTTTTCCACGAACAGGAAGTTCTGTAATGATTCTGGTAATTTGTCCTGATGGTCGATGTCGAAGTCAAAAGATATTGTATGGCCTATATATGCTTTACTTGTCCGTTTTATTTGTTTGTGTTTGCTCCATCTAGTCAATACCGTTTTTCTTCTGTGGGATACAAACCCTTGTTCTGGATTTTACATCTCTGTCATGCTGTCTAGACCCTGTTTCCTTCATTCAACTGTTTCGTTGTAACTTGATTATGTGCTTGTTCGTTCTGGTCTTGGAACTTACATACGACTTACAGTGCTTTGTCTTCTTTTAAGAGAGGAAGAAAAAACATAAAGTTGTAGGCCTGCATTCTGCTTGTTATTTGAATCGGTTAAACAATAGGGAAAAAAATAGTTGCACAATGTATAGACGATAATACAAATGGATGATAGATGAATTTGTGCTCTGTCTCTTTTTATTATTTGTATCCGAAAATGTTGAACCTTTTCAATGATTTTCATTATTACATTTATATGCTTTGTCTACAGTTAATGGAACTGTGTAGTTACTTTCAGTTGTAGACCTTATAGTTACATAACTATTAAGTATTCGGTTCTACCTATATGGCAAGATTTTACATTTAGACACATTTTTCTTTTTCTCTTAAAAATGACAGGACAATTATTAATCTACTGTTTATTAAAGACAAACAAGTAAATAACCTTAACCGACCAACTACCTTTGACTAATACTGAGATTAAGATAAAACAAAATCCTACCTCCTACTCTGACAAACTGAACATATAAAACAATCAATATGCTAACTCAACTCTCCAACCTGGCAGAGACCAACACCCAGTCATGGTGCCTTAGTTGGATGCTCCTGCATCAGGCTCCCGGGCAAAAAGAAATCATGGCTCCGGTCCATGAGCTTCTCGACTGAAGAACCTATCTGCTCAATCTGCCTGGCATCAAGCCACGAACTATCCTCAATAGGACAGTTCTTCCACTTGACCAGGTATTGCAAATACTCCTTCCGTCGAGTTCATTTGGCCACATGAGTATCGAGAATGCTCTCAATTTCGGGAGGCTGAACGTAAGGTACCTGTCTCATCCAAGTTTCTCCTCCATCCTAGGTATTCCGTGTAGGCCGTGTGGTTCTGTCTTCTTCTTCGTCTGGGTCAGTAGTGTAAGGGAACAGGTCTGCTACATTAAAGATGGGTGAAATTCCTATCCCTGGTGGCAACTGTATCTCATAGGCATTCGTTGAAAATTTCCGGAGGATTTTGCAGGGACCTATCTTCTTATACTTCAGCTTATTGTATGCACCTCTAGGGAAGCGTTCCTTGCGCAAATGCGCGAGGACTTCATCTCCCACATTGAACTGTACTTCCCTTCTCTTCAAATCTGCTTACTGTTTATACTTTTGGCTGCTGTCCTACAATTTAATTTTCACCTGCTCATGTAAATCTCTCATCACGTTAGCAAAATCTTCTCCATCTGCACTTCGCCTTTCTTGCAGTCCGAGATCTCGTAATTCATGCACTCCGCGAGGATGCATGTCGTATAGGATCTGAAATGGACTGTAACCTGTGCTGCAATTAGGCGAGTCGTTATAAGCGAACTCCGCCTGGGCAACACCCAATCCCACATCCGTAAATTCTCACCAATCAAGCTTCGTAGCAGGTTTCCCAGACTCCTGTTTACCACCTCCGTTTGTTCGTCAGTTTGCGGGTGATAAGCAAAACTGTAACTCAGTTGTGTATCCATCTTCTTCCACAAGGTACGCCAAAAGTGCCCTGTAAACTTCACATCCCTGTCTGAAATAATAGACTTAGGCAACTCATGGAGCCTGACAATCTCCGTGAAAAACAAGTGGGCCACGTGAGTGGCATCACTGGTTTTTCTGCAAGGGATAAAATGCGCCATCTTCGAGAATCTGTCCACTACTACCATCACCGAGTCGTAACCTTGCTGTGTCCTAGGTAGACCCAAGACAAAGTCCAAGCTGACTGAGTCCCACGGTCTACTTGGAACTGGAAATGGTGTATACAGTCCCGTGTTTTGACTGTGACCTTTTGCCAACTGGCACACTTTGCATCTGGTCAGAAACCGCCGTACATCCCTTCGCATCTTTGGCCAAAAGTAGAAATGACTGAGCTGCTCGAGTGTCTTCTCTATGCCGAAATG